>VFFE01008969.1:2069016-2140253 GCA_008921705.1 Burhinus oedicnemus
ATTCCTATGTTTTTTTTTTTTTTTTTTTTTCTTTTGAATTAGTATTCTGCCATTTTATTACATTAGTTTCACAAATGATTCCTTTGGCAAGGTTTCAAGGTGAATCCACCCTCCCAGTACACATGCGAATCTGCAGTGCAAAAGGGTGTCCTTGTCGAACAGTCACCTCTAGGGCAGTAGAGAGTGGGTTGAGATAGGGGTTATCAATAGACTCCTGCTGTGAATCTCTTCTTTTGAAATTCACTGCAGTGCGCTCATGCCTACTGTTGGTATTCCGGCGCTTTGAAGCTGTCCAGTTGGCAGCTTCAGAAAAGCAAGTATTGTTGACAGCTGCAGGGGACTCAATGTAGACATCTATTTATCAATAATTAAAATATATGCAGCAGAATAGTTGCTACTGTAGTCATCTTAGGTTGTATCCTTATTATAGAGGTTAAATACTACAAAACCAGTGTCCAATAAAGAATTAAAGGCATTTTTGTAGAGTGGAATTTTCCAAGCAGCCTGTGCAAGTTTAGTGTCTGGCCTTAGCTGGATTTTCAAACGAGTTTTACAGAAAGAGAAAAAAACAACTGCAATCTTCAGGAAAAAGAACAACTACCCAGTACTGAAAAAGTGCAAGCCAGATGTTCCAAATGAACTAGAAACAATTGCAAGAAGCTTTATTTCTTAAAGATTTTCATAATTTATAGTAGTGACAAAGTGACAGTACACGCCACCAGGAAGCACTATGAATTTCACTCTGATTTTTCTGCAGACCAAGCAAAATCAGGAATATTCATAAGGCACATGCAGTACCTAAATTAGATTTAATTCTTCACATAGCCATTGAAAAGAAAAGGCTGCTTTGTGTCACCCTTTAGAGATACCTCTGGGAGATGCTCTGAAACTTCTCTTTGTAATCATGGTTTTGAAATGAGGGGATGACACAATAGGAAGACAACCTTGAATTTCATATTTTAACTTAATAAATAAAGAAATAATAAAAACAAAACTTGAGGAAGGTGGGAAGAAGAAGGAAGTTTCCTCAAACACAGATCAGTCTATCCATGTCACATGTACCTGATGCACATATAAAGGGAAACCTTTGCTGAAATTCACACAAACTGTAGCAGTTATGAAAAAATGACACCTCAGGCACCATGAATGTGTTCTCTTGGTGCAAATAGCAGTGAAAATACCATTAGAGTGAAAATAAAGTTTTATTATTTCACAACACCAATTCTGGTTTGTGAGTGTAAATGCAGCATATTGATTTTTCTAATCTTTGCAAACAAGCAACTCAACTGAGTTAAAGGATATTTCATTTTAGAAATAAACACAATTAACACCTTAATTAAAATCTTAAACTATCCGAAGAAATTCTATTCTACCAATGCTAACCAACTGGAAAGCTATATTAGACTTCTTTCATTTTTAAACTTTTAAACAAATGACCATAAGGCGCTAAATACTGGAACTTCTTAAATAAAAGTATCATGATTTTTTAATTAGTTTTGTTAAAAAGATGACTCCCAGAAGAGAGGTACATTGCATTTCTACCTCAGCTGAGGAGACAAATACTAAGAAATACATATCAATTTTACTTCTCACCCAAAATAATCAATAATGGCCATGAATTCCAGCGTAGACAGTCTCTTGTTGCAGGTGTTACAAAGCTGGTCAGCACTGATTGTATTACAGGAAATGGAAACTTATCAACTAGAATTAATGTAGGACAGTGAATTCTCTTTTCCACCTTCATAAATTGATATCTGGTAAGTTCTACCTTTTAAACTCCTCTAAGACGATGATAAATCAAGGTACAGATCATTTTAGGCAGTGACATAAGGGTTACTCTAGGAAGCTAAAGGGACTGGAGGAACAATTCCTGACAAATAACCTCTCTCGTGAACTCAGTGTGTATTTTGTTTTCTGATCTAAACCAATAATCAGTGTAACTTAAATACATGGCTCTTATCCAGACTTTTCATAGCATCAAAGCTCTGAAGCCACATCCTTTTATGTGTCACATAAGAAGAAAACAGCCACACCTCTGGCAGTTTCTGGCCAACAGTAAGGCTCCTTAAGGTTTACTTTCGCTAATGAAATCATAGTAGAGAGAACTTTGCTCTTCATCTGGTAGATAGGGCATTAAAATAGCCTGTGGAAATGTCAAATTTTGCCCCTAGTGTTAGGGTCCTGGAGGAGGCACCATTGCATTTCATCAGGACATAAATCTTGTTATTGATACACATTTGTCTTCTGGATTGGACAACACCCAGGTCCTGAGTGGGTTTTGAGGTGTAGAGGAGCGGAGAGGCAGAGTAACAGTGGTGTGTTTCTCTAAAATTAGAATGGTAGAGAAAAGATGGAAACATTAATTAAGAAACCTAAGTGAAATTAGCTCCGTGATTAAGTGGGATTTCAGTGGCAAGGTGAACTGAGCCTACTTTTCTCAACTGTGCTTGTATCATACTTTAGGTGCCTGAACTTTTATGGGTTTCATACAGAAACTTCTGCTTTAAATATGACACAGTTAATTCCATAAAAATTCTGAAGGCAATAAATGTTTCCATTTGGCAAGATCTTTCTGAAGCTCAAAGTAAAACTTCACTGAGAGGTTGGCATTAGAAGGAAGCCTCATAGCTTCTAAGGACAGAATAATAAATTGCCTTTTTGAATTTATTCTATAGTGAGAATTGGCTCATTCTTTTTAAAAAATTCTAGCATCATTTTTTTCAAATAAATCTAAAAAGAAAAATTGTGAAAAATTTCTTTACAGATCATGGGCTAATGTAACAAAACATACAAAAAATCTTTCAGAAACCAAGAGAAATTAAGAGTGTGGAATGCAAGCTCTCTTTTCCTCATCATGATTTCATTTTCTGCTGAAATTTAAGGGACGCCAAATCAAAATCTAATCTTGTTTTACAAAGGTTACTTGGCAATAATTTCCACAGAATTGCCACTGTTTTACTGTGACGTATATTAAACAGAATTCAGGCCACAGTGACATGAAGTGAAGATACTTTCCGCAAGTCCAAGTAGACTCTAATGCTTCTAAAGGGAAAAGACTGTTAAAACTGAATAAAGATTATAAGCATTTGTTTTTCCAAATGCTGTGAAATTAAAACTTTTACATAACTCTGCTAATATAGAAAACTCTGGACGCATTACTTGCTCTTCAGTGCTCTTAGTGACATTAACCTATTACAATTTTAGTTTATAGCTTAAAACAGAATTATATTAGATGAACCTTAATTAATGTTTCATTCATTTTTAAAAGGCAATTTGAGATAAGGAGGTTGACATTAGTCACATACAGTTATTCTAAAGTCAGCTGCAGTGCTTTAAAGGTGCTGTAAGTCTGTAACCGCTAAAAAACTCTGTTCTTTAAAACGAAAAACAATAAATTTCACTAACTGAAAGATGAGTAAATGTACATTCTGTTTTAATTTAGTAAAGCCAGTAGAGTTGATCACCTATCTTTTTTCTGTTTTTTTTCTAAATAAAACTAAAATCCCCCTTTGAAAATATAAGGATTTAAATTTCAAAATGTGTGTAGGTAGCTGTATAATGAACTATATTTGATTTCTTGTTGGGTCCAAATCTCCAAATCTCTTGTCAAACACTCTATCCACACTTACTAAAGAAAGACTGTACTAAATCAAGTTTGGGATCTTTTTTTTATTATTCAAAAGAAAACATTGGCTAGATATTTATTAATCTATTCTTGAGCTACATCCAATTACTTTACAATGTATGGCATGTTTCAGTATTTGACAGAAAAATAAATTGCCAACAAAGAAATAAAAAATAAATAAAATACTCTCTCAGATCTCAAAGCACAAATGACATTAAATACCAATTCCATTCCAGAGTAAATATATTTGATTAGCACAATGACTTAAAGGAATGATTTGTTTCACAAGGAGCAGTAAATCTGCCATTTATTCAAATATTGGTAATCACTCTAGTTGAATTGCATAAAGAACATGGAAATTAGAGCAAAGATAAACAAATGCAAATTGGTTATCACATGATAAATACTCTATAATGAATTCTCTACCCTATGTAAGTAGTATCATCCCCAGCAGCCTACTTTGTTCTTAAGCCAGTGAATATATATACATAGATGCTTAAGACTGACTTTAAGTCAAAACATTTACAGAACAGACTTCTAAGCCTCTCCTGTGTGGCTGTAAGAGATCCTGTAGCACCCGAATCAATATGCACTGCTTCTTATTTCTTGGCTGTAGTGTTAGGATTTCCCCCACACTCACTTCCAGCAGATCCAGAGCCCTCCACAACAAACTCGCCTGCACCCTGCAGCCCAGTGACTTTCTAGGTTCTTCTCTCCCTTGCAGGGTAGAAACCGAAGTCTGGTACAGAAGCAGCAGAAGACAGTAACAGGCAAGTGGGATTGCCCCCATGCAGGGTGCCCACGTGCTCCCCTTGCCATAAAGTAGCTGGGAGAGTGGCAATGGGACTGCATGCCATGTGAATGGATTACCCAGCACAGTCCAAGAGCCTGTTTGCCCAAATGCTGACAACTCTAGAGAGGAAGATGGCAATGACCGCTAGATTAAATGGTAAGCAGCGGATTACCAAGAGATTTTGGAAACAAGGAAGTGAACTTGAAAAGTACAAAAAGACCATGGCAGTTTGAGAATGCCAGAGTCACCCCGCTGTCATTGTGATCTCTGCCTAGGGCTGGCAGCGCATCCTCACCATCAGGGGCCACAGGGAGACACATGCAGTCAGGGCACCCGTGGTGCAGGTTGCAATGCAGGACCCACACCTTGGCTGTGCACCAGTGCAGGCTGTCTCACCCATGGGTGGGCTGATATGGGTGGAAACAAAGCCAGAGCATGCAGGCAACTATGCGAGTGTGTGCAACTCACAGTTCTGGGGGTTAGTTATAAAAATTTTTTTTAGAACTTTAAAGGGATTTCTTACAATTTTTTGTGTGTCTAGCATTGTGGTTTATCTTTTGTATTATTGATATTGATCCTGAATAGACAGTTCATTGATTGATGGTTAATTACGTGTCATTAATAAATCAATAAACCACTTGGAACCAGATCTGATTTAAACCACCATGAGTTGAGCTGTTTTTCTGTCCAACATTGTTATAGAAAGACTTCATGCTCAAAGAATCTATCTTCAGCCAAGCTCTAAACATATGGCAATGAAGGAACATCCAGAAGCCACAAAAGGGGAACATATTTCATACCCAAATGTTAACCAGAAGCTTTCAATAGTGGACTGAATCGTGGTAAAAGAATGAAGGGTGTTGAAATCAGGATATTGCAATAAAAGTGGCAAATATAACTATGTTTTAGTAGATATATAGTATGGATGGGTCAGAAGGTGACTACAGTCTTGACCATATAGGTATAGTTCCTTAAAGTAGAGGAAGACTAACAGTTAAACAAAATTCAGATTAGGCCAGTTGATTGAGGTATGCCAGTTGGAAGTACCTGCTCTTGAAGGAAAGCCAAATGATGAGAAAAGGCTCTTACAGTAAGAACTGTGAAGCTCTGTTTTGCTAACCATGAGGGTGTAATTTCCTTAGCACTTCATAATAGAAGAGTTATATGATACGAGTTGAATGTGTAATACAAACAGCACATACTCTGAAGAATACTATTTCACACTAAACACAGGTTATATTTATTAAGGTTTACAGAGCTACAACATAAAATCCTGTTATACATTCTCTTCATACCCCATTTTGCAAATCCTTAACAAGATGACTTCTTTAACATGACACTGTAGAGTGTTGCCAAACGAAGTTTAACGTGTAATCCTGGTCCGATTCATCCCAACTAGGCATCCCAGGTTCCTTTTATTGACAGACACCCTGAGGATGATTTAGATGTTGGTTGAACTGAATTATGTTCTGTTATTTCTTTCCACTGATTACAAACAGCAACTCAGCAGTGAGGCTCAAAGCCAATGTGCCTTAGGCCTGTAGTAAAGTGTACGAAAGGACAGTGACTTCTTTTTTTAGTTTATCTTTTTAAAAATTAATATCTTCGACTGGCTGTTTCATGAATAACAAGTTTTGTATAAGCAAAGCTAAAGATAAATAAAGAAATTATGTTAATTTATGAATGCATTTCTAACCTTGTACAACTGGAGTTGAAAAATGTACACTTGTTTGTAAACAGTCTATTTTAACAACATACAACTTACAATATATATGTTATTGGCTAAGTAGACACTACTGCATATGCATCTGTTAATTCACTTGCTAAGATCAGTACAGTCACATTTATTTTTATGTGCAAGTTCCAGATTCTTGTTTAACTGAACATTCATTTGTCTGGAAGACTGAATTTATGTGGGCACTAATTTGTTATGGAAAATGAATACACAATGCAAGAAAAACACACATTTCTTCTTAATCAGCCAAATTATTTTTAAATTTAGCAACATGACTGATTACTTATGTATGACAATTACCACATTTTCAAATAGAGCCATTTCATAGTTACTTATACTGAGGTCTTAAGAATTATTAGGATTTTATTTGTTTTTCCCATGAAAGTATATAAAGAAAAAAAATTATATTGATAGATTTCATACAAGCATAAAAATATTGAAGAAAAGTATTTGGGTTTAAAATTGAGTCATTCTTCATCCCCAGTTGAATTATTACTCTTTTGTTATGTTCACAAACTAGTCTCTGGTACAAATTATGATCTACATATTGGAGTTTAATACTGCTGATGACTTGGTAGAAACTCAGTAGGATAATGATATATGTTAATTTTCCTTTCTATGAACAGGAAAATAAAAATAAGTAATAAAACCATTGTTTAAAAATCTCTTATTCTTCTGCTGCTCAATTATATATTCCATAGAAAAAACAAAGTCAGAAGTGGAAGTTCAAGCCTAGTTCCTAATACTCCAATCTGATTCTCACACAATCCCTTATGTTTCCCGTGTCACCTAGATGGTTATTTAGTCAGCAGTTGCACTACCACCATCTATGCTATGGACTTTACTTGACTGTTAAAAACAGAGAAACAGACAATGTTGGCCTCTTGGAGCTGCTCAGCTACGTCTGTCTCACTAAGCTTTTTTTTAAGTTCATGCAATTTTATGCAATGAATATTTTTGGTTGTCCTGTTTCTATTTATTTTTGTGCTCTGGTGCCCACACCATTCTTGTGAGTAAAAAGGTTGCAATGTGAGGCATGCCTTTTATTTGTTAAATGGTTACGGAGATTATTTGACTGGCACAGCTGTCCATCTTTTTTCACTTTGTCTTCACATAATGTTTATACTGGGTGATTTGTTTCCTAACTGACATGAAGTTGTCAGTCATTCTACAAGCTCTGTTGGGTTTGTCTTCAGAGAATGAATTGTTCATTTATCAACTGATATTGCTTTAATCAGATCCTCTTCTGAGGGTTTTCTGCCAGCCTTTCCTATTCCACTCCCAAATCCTAAAATGTATTTTAGCTATGAAGGGGAAATTCTAAGTGTAACTGCTAGACCATTCACAAATCACAAATTACCACTGACATGGAGGGCAAGAAGGCCCAACCACAAGAAAGGGTTAAATTGGCCGGAAGCAGGAATGCAAGAGACAGAAGGACTCCTTGCTAGGGACAGAAGGTTCCCTTGGTGATGAGATAAGAAACAGCCTCAGTATTGTCTTGTAGCCATCCTGGAATGGGAGAGCTGAGGGGCAATTTTTCAGCTATGTTGTCTGTTGTTCTACCTTTCCTTTTATTCCAACAGTTTGGATCAAAGATCCTGTGTATACAAATAATCATATAATTAGCCCGTAAAATACTTAAGGTTCTTCACAAGCATTTTATCAGATACATCATTGAACTGGGATAGTTAGGTCAGTTGATTTATCAAACAAAAGAGAAAGAGAGAAAGTGAAAGATCGTGATTTGTAATTACACTGTAATGAGAAAAGCATAGTGCTACTTTACTATATTACCTACAATCTCTTGAGTTCCTTTTCAAATATAGCTCTGGATTTCCAGTGAGCAGTATTACTCATGGGACACCGCAAATTGATTTTCACATAACCACATATGCTAGCTGGGACTTTAACCTGCAGAAGCCAGTGGAAACATATTTCTGACTCCCTGAATGACAGAGAATGGCTTTTGTACTTCCGCAGTTTCTGTACAGGAATTATTGTCCTCATTGAGGGACTAAGTTCCTTTCCCACACCTCCCCCAAAGTTAGCTAAATTTCATTTGTGTACCACTTACAGAGTAAAAGAGACTTTTAATGAAAAAAAATCAATTTTATTTTTATATTATGACTTATTGCATTTATCTTAATAAATACTATGAATTACTTTTCACCAAGTCTGTGAACTAAGCAACTCCTGCCTGAGGGAAAAACGTAATGTTCAGTGCCGGGCAAACTGAACCAAATAAATAATGCCGGATATTCTCTACCCCAAATATCAACTTAGCTTTCATTTTTAAGCTCAAGAAAGCAATAAAGTCATATCTTTTTCCTAATCTATGGTAAGTAAGACAGGAATCTATTTGAAAATTTGCATTACAAAAATAGTTAACAAAGATCTATGGATCAATATATATTGAAAATTGAAAAGATCTCCTTAAGTACATCTTAATTATCAAAACCACATTTAATATAAAAACAGAAAAGCAATTACTGATTTTATAAATGATCTTGGATGGAAATACATATAAAGTATTGAGGGATGGGACTAGTGCAGATACATCAAAATGATGCAGATACAAGTGAAATGCTCAGAGGGCAGCCTTGAAACTGAGCTCAGAGACCATTTACTGCAGTTTATGTAGCCAATTTTATCTTTACTAAGAACTTCAGAATCAGCAAAAATGAAGATTTACCTAAAGAAGAATGAGCTGTATCTACCATATTTATACCTGTAACAACTCCTTCACAATAGGATGTTATCTCTACAGGGAAGCACGTAAAGAAATCTGGAGGATAAGTATACATTTTCCCACATTGCAGTCCAATCACGCTACTGAAGATGCATTCAGTTTATATACAGAAATTGTTCCCCCACCTTTCTTTTCCTAAATTTGAGAACAAAATGATTTCTTTGACTTTGAACAAATAAAATAATTCTTTAGCTCACATTCACTACAGAAAACTAAGCAAAGTTTTCTCTCAATTTGAAGTGAGTTTTGCCAAGGAACTGCTGACACTTGCAGTGACATTCTGTTCCCTTTCTACTTATAGTTAGGTATCTTGAAACTTTATATATTTGCACAAATCAAGGTTTAAACACGGATTTCAGTTTAAACTAACTAACCTGAGGTGAACGATTCCCAGTATCTAATTTTGGAAATTGAATTTTGCTGCATAAAACATCTCAAGCACTAACTAGGATTACTGTAATGACATTTAGATGCTGCGTTTTACTTGCTAAAAGTAATTGTTTACCCAAATTTATTTTTATATTGCCTACTCCTCATAAAAAATTCAAATATAAATTCTATAAAGAATTCCTTGCACTTTAAATCAGTTAACATATCACTTTTATTTGCTTATTGTATTAAAAAACTTATGCTGATTTTTTTTTTCCTTTTCCATTCATGAAAGAGCTTTCTTGAAGGACAGTGGCTTTGACAGCCTGGTAAAAATGAGGACAGAATCTCTATCAAAAGCCTTGTTTTACAGCGTTCAAGAATACCTCTTTCTCTACTGCATGCAGTCCCACAAAAACTTTCTTGAAATCTGGAATATACTCAGCCTATCAGATAACATTTCTATCATTATTATCCTTTAATATATGTGCTTCCTTCCATATTTTATTATTTAGTAAACAAATAAGTTATTTCTTTCACCAGTAATGGTGAGACCTTGTAGTCATGGCTTTATTCATCTATCTAGGTGTTAATATTTTATCATATAATTATGTCAGACTATTTGGAGTGACAATATTTTTTTTTTAAATTAATGCAAACTCCAAATTCCACTTGCCATTTACAAGTAAATAAATCACTAAATATAACATCTGAACTGGGATGATATTTAAATGAGTATTCAATTACAATGTTTGAGGCAACAGGATTGTTGTGGTTTAACCACAGCCAGCAACTAGGACCATGCAGCCACTCGCTGACTCCCCTAGTTGGGACCGGAGAGAGAATCAGAAGAGTAAAAGTGATAAAACTCATGGGCTGAGATAAAGACAGTTTAATAGGTAGAGCAAAAGCCACACACGCAAACAAAGCAAAACAAGGAATTCCTTCACCACTTCCCAACGGCAGACAGGTGTTCAGCCATCTCCAGGAAAGCAGGGTGTCACCACACGTAATGGTTACTTGGGAAGACAAATGCCATAACTCCAAATGTCCCTCCCTTCTTTCTTCTTCCCCCAGCTTTATATACTGAGCATGACATCATATGGTATGGAATATTCCTTTGGTCAGTTGGGGTCAGCTGTCTGGGCTCTGTCTCCTCCCAGCTTTTTGTGCACTCCCAGCCTACTCTCTGGCAGGGCGGTATGAGGAGCAGAAAAGGCCTTGACTGCTTAGCAACAACTGAAAACACCAGTGTGCTATCAAAAGTACTTCTGATCCCAAATCCAAAACATAGCCCCACACCAGCTGTTACCAAGAAAGTTAACTCCATCGCAGTTGAAACCATGACAAGGATTAAAATTATATTGTACTTTTAGTGTTTCAATAACTTAAATCCCAGATTTCCTAGTAAAATTTTAAGAAAGCTTCCGACCTCTTTAATTTTAAATTAAGAATTTATTGCAAAGATTTTGGAGTAAAAGAAAAGGAACACTGAAAAAGCTACATGTTTCTCCTCTATTTTGCTACAATAAATGGTGACCTACAACTTTCAGCTATCAAATCACAGAGACTACACACTATTTTTTTAACAGAAAAGAGTCAGTCCATCTTTTTACCGTTTCTTAAAAAATAAATTAAAGAAACCACTGAGAAAAAGAATGTCAAAAAGAGTGCGGTCACTTATTCACAAGATCCATTGACTGTAACTCTTGTGTATCATATAGACACACTGTTCTCCCTTTCTGGCTAGAAATATACCTGAGAGAAATCACTCTATAAATATTTCCCTTTCTCAGATATTTGCATTAGGATGATACACAATTTTCCTCTGCATATACGTCCTTTTCTCTCTTGTCTGTAGATGGAGTAGCAGTGAGCAGCCCACACTTACATATCTTTCAGTATCTAAAAGGAGGAAAGCACAATCCCACTGCAGTGATCAAACAGGAGATAAAGCCATGAACTAACAGGAAAAGCTGTCCAATAACAACAAGAAAATTATACACTAATAACTAAATCTAATAAGGGATAAAACCAAAACATATTTATACGTAAGAGTGTCAAAGGAAAAACCAAAGATAATAAAGTTGGGAGTGATGTGTAAATCTGTATCTTCCTTTTGCCAAATCACTCATATAATGTTAATTTCTGCCTGTTGCTTAAGGAGTTCTTCAGGATGTTCACTGTCTTGAAAGTTGCTGCTCTGATGAATGCCATGTTCTTGGTCAGAGGACAAAGCTGGTTTCCTGGGAAATCAGAGGTGTGCACGAACACCTTGTGTCAACCAGGGTGAATGGAGCAGCCGCATTCAGCTATTTCATTTCAGAATAGGAACTAGGACAGTTTCTGCCCATTTTAAAACAAGTAAACAGGGATGTCTTTCACATCAGTTAAAAGTTGTCTTTTCTTTTTGCGCTCTCTCTCTTGAACGAGAATGTGTTATTTACAAGAAACTGTAGCTGTCCAGATATTACCAAAAAAAGCAACTGAAGAATTCCCCTACAGAATCAAATAAGATCATTGTGGTTCTTACCTTATGTCCTATCACCTTCTGAGGTTTCTGAATTCAGGAATTTTTAAGAGGAATTACATAAGATCCTCTTTTTAAAGAAATATTGCATCCCTTTGGATGCATGTGTCTGAAGGCCAAATTCTGCTTTGGTACATCAGCAAGAGTCTGATTCATGCTACTGTAAATTAAAGTAAGCCAGTCAGTCTCACCTCTGTGCCCAGCAAGGTCATGGAGAAGATGCTCCTAGAAAATCTGCTAAGGCACATGGAAAATAAGGATGTGACTGGTGATAGCCAACATGGCTTCACTAAGGGCAAATTCTGCCTGAACAAATTTGGTGGCCTTCTACAACGAGGTTGCAGCATTGGTGGATAAGGGGAGAGCAACAGATGTTGTCTACCTGGAATTATGCAAGGCATTTGACACTGTCCCGCATGACATCCTTGTCTCTAATTGGAGAGACGTGGATTTGACTGATGGACCACTTGGTGGATAAGGAATTGGCTGGACAGTCACACTCAAAGAGTTGCGGTCAACAGGTCGATGTCCCAGTGGTGTGCAGTAAGGAGTGGTGTTCCTCAGGGGTCAGTACTGGGATCGGTACTATTTAACATCTTTGTTGGCAACATGAATTTTGGGATTGAGTGCAGCCTCAACAAGTTTGCTGATGACACTAAGATGTGTGATGTGATTGACATGCTGGAGGGAAGGGATGCCATCCAGAGGGATCTGGACAGGCTTGAGAGGTCGGCCTGTGCCAATCTCATGAAGTTCAATAAGGCCAAGTGCAAGGTCCTGCACATGAGTCAGGGCAATCCCAAGCACAAATGCAGGCTGGGTGGACAATGGATTGAGAGCAGCCCTGAGGAGAGGGACTTGGGTGTGTTAGTGGATGAGAAGGTCAACATGAGCCAGCAATATGCACTTGCAACCCAGAAGGCCAATCGTACCCTGGACTGCATCAAAAGAAGTGTGGACAGCAGGTCGAGGGAGGTGATTCTGCCCCTCTACTCCACACTTGTGAGACCCCACCTGGAATACTGTGTCCACCTCTGGAGTCTCCAACATAGGAAGGACATGGACCTGTTGGATCAGGTCCAGAGGATGGTCACAAAGATGATCAGAAGGTTAGAGCGCCTCTGCTATGAGGACAGGCTGAGATGGTTGGGGTTGTTCAGCCTGGAGAAGAGAAGGCTCCGGGGACACCTTACAGCAGCCTTCCAGTACTTAAAGGGTGCCTACAGGAAAGATGGGGATGGACTTTTTACAAGGGCATGTAGTGATAAGACGAGGGGTAATGGCTTCAAACTGGAAGAGGGTAGATTTAGATTAGATATTAGGAAGAAATTTTTCAATATGAGGGTGGTGAGGTACTGGAAGAGGTTGCCCAGGGAAGTTGTGGAGGCCCCATTCCTGGAAACAATCAAGGCCAGGTTGGATGAGGCTTTGAGTAATCAGGTCTAGTGGCAGGGCCCATGGCAGGGGGTTGGAACTAGATGATCTTTAAGGTCCCTTCCAACATAAACCATTCTATGATTCTATAAAGTTGATCTCAAATCAGAAAAAAGTGCCAATTCAGTCATGTTTCTGAATCTTATCTTTTGAAGATAAAGAATGTCTTATTCCCCACTTCTCTGAGAATTTCCAGATCTAGAACACTGCATCCGGTTCTGGGCCACCCAGTAAAAAAAGACGGTGATCAAGTGGAGGGAGTACAGGGGAGGCCACCAAGATGGTTGGGGCTGGAGCACATGCTCCATGAGGAGAGTCTAGGGGAGCTGGGCTTGTTCAGCCTGGAGCAGAGATAGCTTTGGGGGAACCTAACAGCAGCCCCCAGTGCCTACTGGGGAGGTGACTGAGGAGACAGAGCCAGGCTCTTCAGAGCCGTGCAAGTTGGGAAGATGAGAGACAACAGGTATAAATTGAAATGAGAGAGGTTCTGCCTGAATATGAGAAGCTTTTTCACTATAAGGACAGGCAGTACAACAAGCTGAGAGAGGTTGTATAGTCTCTGTCCTTGGATGATTTCAAGACCCAACTGGATGAAGACCAAAGCAGCCTGGTCTGACCTCAGAGCTGACCTGCCATTAGCAAGAGATTGGACTGGAGACTGCCCAAGGTTCTTTTTCTACCTGAACACTATGATTTTATGAACTTTGCTTTTTATACAGAGCTACTTAATTTTACCAGATTTGGCAGTTGTCTAGTTTATTTCATGTGATAGAAAATTCAGGCAAACATCAGTTACAAGAAGTGATTTTACAGTTGCACAATCAATAAATCTGAAGTCTATACTTTCAAAAAGCCCCCATGCAATCCCATAAAAAGACATGAAAACCAAGGTAAGAGCCAATTATGTGTGACTGCCAAATTCATTGACGTGAACTAACAAGACTATTGACTTCTAAAATTGCTTATGTCAGGTGGCAATGACAAACTTGATAAGACAGTACTTGTAAAATGTCATTGAATATTTTGCAGCTCATTTCTATCAGTACCAAATATTAGGTTAAGACAATAACCATGTTCACATGAATTTGAAAGAATTAATTACAAAACTTCTTTAGAAACCCTACTGTATATGTTATCAAAAGGATGAAAATAGCTTTCATTCTGAGGACTTCAGATAGGAAAAATACTCCTGCTATAACAAATAAATACCAATAATTAGTATAATGACAACAAATAGTACTGAGCTTTGGTTGTTTTCATCCTGTCAAAGTGGAAATAATTATTGTTTCCCCCTAAACTGCTGATAAAGGAGTTGTGCTGCATATTAAGGAAGTTTAATGTTTATTTTCAGAGTGTCTTTGTTATATTATGTAAAGTTTTAATTTTTGTGTGAGGTTGTGGATTTTATACTGTTTTCTTAAAAACATTGCAAAACTCTGAAATATATTCCTTTTGCCAAGATTTCTCTAGTTTACTGTCCAGAAAAGTAATCTTTTAAAGAAGGAGTTTTTTTTATTATTTGTGGCCTAGGACCCCTCTAAAAAAATCCACGTTATGCAAATAAAACTGATTTTAAGTTATATGGATATTTGCAAGACTTGAGATATAAATGGGGATTCAGGTTTTAAAATCTGAGAAAAAATCAAAGTGTGTTGACAGCCTCTTTATCTCTCCTTCTAGTCATGTAAAAAGCTGCATGGTATAAGCATCTTTATGGCATTTTAGGTGGTTTCTTTTTTTTTTTTTCCAAGTCTAGGGAGATAAAAAAACAATTATAGGTATATGTTTTACAAGTACTTCTGAAGACTTGAAATGTATATGAAGTTAATAGAAAAACAGATACACGTATGCTTATATGAAGTTAGTTATTCTGAAATGTTGTGTCTGTATAAACTGTAAAATAAAAAACCTGCACAAGACTTAAGATCTACCAATGGCTTTTTATTATCAATTTCAGTTCATCAGTCTTCTGTACTGAAAAAAAAATCATGAAAAATATGGGCATCTTCCAAAACTACCTCTAGCTCAGGGATTTCTACAGCTGACAATCACCCAAATATCTAAATTCCATATAAAATGGTAATAGTTATAAAATATCTGAAAAGACATGGTCAATTAGCTGTCTTCAAGATTCAGATGCTTGTCACTTTGAACATTTGCCTTTATTACTCACAAAGTACATATGTCTAACAATATAAGACTTTCTCCTACTCATTTCTTAGGAAAGGATGGGTGGCTGTGCAATATCTTCCCCAACATCCATCTGCTTGCATCTATCCTCATCACGAATGAGTGGCTGTATTATGGCTAATCTCAGCCTGGCTGATGGGAAACCGTGGTACAATGGGCACAGCTGGACATGCCATGACCAGGTTAGAGACTCAGCTTTCATATTGACTGTGTGGAAAGTAGGTATATTTGATCTTTATGAAAATTTCGGAGCTGTTTTCAACAAACACTGGAGCTTCTTAGACCTTAATGGCTTGACAGGCTTGACCAATTGCTGCTTTCCTGAAGAGCATGGTGCCTCCCCAAAATCAGACGAGAAGTGGGAGGTGAGGTCCTACCCTGCTTAGTTTTGCAAAAGCAGCTAATCGTTCAGCAACGGCAAGTGGCACCCACAGTGGAGTGGCTCTGCTTGCAGTTCACTTCTGTTCACATTGGGATTTCCGATGCTGTATCAGTGCAGGGATCTTACGTGCTTCAAACATTAAAGCATGCTTTGTGGCTTAGTGCAATAGCAAAGCCAATCTGAGCCAATCACATTGAGAGATATAAAAAATGGTTTCTTGTAAGGAGAGAAATTTATAGCAGATCTGAAATCTGAATACATGCAATTACTTAAAATAGTATTTCTATTTTCCTCATTCTGCTATAACAGAAGGCAGTGAACCACTATTAATACTTTACACATTAGATTCTCATTAGTCTGTAGTGAACTGTAAACATATATATCACAATTTAATCCATCAAGTTATGTACTCAGTATTAATGAAAATGATACTAACATTTGAATACTTCAGAACTATAGTCTAATAAGACTTCAGATATTAATCTGAAGACTTTAAAAAAAAATTTATATTATCATCATCTTAATCTTATAGCATTTTAACCTTTGCAAACCTATGCAGCAGCAAAATAGAAGAGTTCATCACAAAATTAAAATTAAGTAATTTGGTATAACGTAAAATTGAAGTCCTAAAGTAAATGGGTTCAAGGTCTAAATCCTATGATATTCTAGTTATTTCTACTGCAAACACACAGGTAGGGAAGAGGGGAACCATTATAGCTATTTCAGGCCTTGAAAACATGAATCTTCTCAGAATACAGGCATGCCTATTGGCAACAAGATATGATGCATACAAGTCCAAAACCCTATAAACCTTTATTTTAAAACTAGTGTGATGTAATTCATCTTACTACCTGTGATAACTCTTATGATTTCCCAGCCTATATTGTTCTCTCCACCTTGAGAAGGAAGTTGTTACTCATGTGAGATGGTTCAGCTGCTAGCAAAGCAGCTGCTGAACTGCCACACTTTACGTCCACCAGGCAAAACTCTATGCAATATTGAAATTTGGGCCCTTAATGTGTGAAACAGACTCCAAAAGAAACCTTTTCTGATTAGGCCATTCATATCTCAAATAGATTTGTTGGCATTTTCCACCTCTAGTATTTCTAGTTCTATAATCTATAATCAAGGGAAAACTATCAAGGTGACTTACATGCTCAATGCAAGCTTGAACATCAGTCCTCAGTTACAAAACGAAGACACACGTCGAAAGCTTATCTGAAGCACTGGTGTATAGTAAGTAACCTTTGGTAATACTCTTAACCTGAATTTTGCATTGATATGGAACGACTATGTTGTAACTAGCATTTCTATGGGAACTGAAATGTAGTTTAAAAAAACCCAACCAAATTTAAAAATAAAAATAATTGTATTTCAAATTTTTCCAAACACCCAAGATTAGTAATCAGTTTGAATAAACAGTAAACATTTAAATTTTAGATCTCTCAAGCTCTTTAAAATTACATAGAAGTAACACACAAGAGCAAAGTATCTCAAAAGCCGAACTCCCAGGAAGAATCTCTTTTACAAAATTATTTTGCTCTGATTGGAATGAAGAAACATTGAATATTCAAGTAGCCAATGGGCAGATGGGTGAGCAGGACTAGGGAAGTGATTGTCCTGCTGTACTTGGCACTGGTGAGGCTGCACCTCGAATACTGTGTTCAGTTTTGGGCCCCTCACTACAAGAAAGAGATTGAGATTCTGGAGCGTGTCCAGAAAGGGCAATGAAGCTGGTGAAGGGTCTGGAGCACAAGTCTTATGAGGAGCAGCTGAGGGAACTGAGGTGCTTTAGCCTGGAGAAGAGGAGGCTCAGGGGAGACTTTATCACTCTCTAAAACTATCTGAAAGGAGGTTGTAGAGAGGTGGGGGTTGGTCTCTTCTCCCAAGTAAGATGTGATGGGACAAGAGGAAACGACCTCAAGTTGCACCAGGGGAGGTTGGATATTAGGAAAAATCTCTTCGCTGAAAGGGTTATCACGCATTGGAAGAGGCTGCCCAGGGAAGTGGCTGAATCACTGTCCCTGGAGGTATTTAAAATACAGGTAGATGTGGTGCTTAGGGATATGATTTAGAGGTGGTTTTGGCAGTGTTAGGTTGATGGTTGGACTCGATGATCTTAAAGGTCCCTTCTAACCTAGACAATTCTATGATTTTATGATTTCTATACATTTATTTATTTAAACTCATTAATTAAACACAGGCTCATATTTTCATGGCAAAAATCACATGGTCTGTCTGATTTCAAGCTTCCTAGTTCTCAGAAAAATGTGATAAATCTAGAGATACAAACAATTAGCGTAAAATCTAAAATGATCTATGTTTGAAACTGAATGCCACTATATGCAGAGGTGGTGAGACTTCCTCCTTTCCACTTTTCTAAGCTCATGCACCCCAAAAGTAATCACAATTCCCAGGAAAAAGCTACATTCATCACCTTCAGAACCACAGCTATTTCTCTTTTAGCACAGATAGAGTTAGTGTGGATTGCTTTAGCTGGCTATATGCTGAAAAAACAACCTTGTTAGATTGGGGGAACTATCCCTACAGAACGTGAACTGGCCAAAGGCCAGAGTCTGCAAGGAAAATTCAAAACCAGCTGCAGCAGAGCAGCAACCCACATCTAAAGTATCAATTTTCAAAATAATCGAATCATTACTTAACATGTGAAATACTCAATAGTACAATATTTGATTGTATTTGCCCTGACCCTGAATATGTTATAATAACCATCAGAAGTGAATTCAGTAAACACTTTTTTTCACCCACAGTTTTGAGTAAGTAGAATTTCTGGCAGCTACCCAAACAGGTCACCACGAACAGGATAATGTGGCAATCTGTTATCATTAGCTCTGTTGGAAAGGTTTTGAAGACACTAGAGAGAATTAAATGACCTGGAAAACTCAGTCTATGGAAAAGTCTATTGTACTCATCTCCGTTATTTCCACCTCTACGCATCACTGGAACAGTGGAACAACATGATTTGCAGTGGTGACAAAGAGAAAGGTCATTTTTCTGTTTTTTTCTTTTATCCAGCGTGAGCCATTTAAGGATTGTTAAATTCCACACATACAGAAAATGACTAATTCATGTCAGGTCCTTCTGCTTTCTCAGTATGTTAATCTATTGAAATCTTCACATTCGGAAGACAATGCAGAGTCATATTTTTGAAAATCACTGCTACTTTTGTTCCTGCCCATCACTGTTACAACTGTCAGAATTTCAGATCATCTAAAATAACAATATACAGAACCCCTATATAGCCCGTTTTAGCAGCTGTTTTTCCTAACCGGTGCAATTTTTTCCAGCAAAATTTGAAGGAAGAAGCAGTTCTAAAAAGATCTATTAAATGTAATCACTATGCCAAGGTCCACACGGTAAAGACAGTATAAAAAAGACCAACATAGGCTATTCAAAAATATGCATCAGAGAGATTTCTTTTGTTTATGTATGCTTTGTCGCTGCTGTTCTACATTTACCTGAGTGATTAACTTAAAATGAAGATGACATACACCAGCTATTCTTATTTAACAGTTGCATATGTAAGCCTTATTCCTGGGAAATCCAACAAAAGGTAAGTCCACAGAAATGAAAGAATGGAAATAAGGGCATTAGCAGAACCTTAGGCAAAAAAAATTGAGATCATCTGTATTTTGGGAAAACAGGGATGAAAGTATTGCTGGATCTTAGAGCTGAGAAAAAAATTAAGGGACTATAGTCAAGGGAATTAAGTGTTTTCCCTAAATCTGTTTTATTTCACACTGTGTACTTACTGAGAGGTTGAGGGCATGGAGTACCAAAGATATTGTTTTGAGGGTATACTCTGCACCAGTAAATAAGCAACTCCTGCTTAGGCATAAAATTGTGCCAAATCATCTTCTTTCTTTATAGAAGTTGAACAAAACACAGCGTGATTTGTGTTTCACTGGCAATTTCTGTTATTTTTTTAGCATAGGAATTCCTATAAGTGAACACTTCAACATTTATTAGGAACGAACCACATGGATTTAAGAAACAGACAGAAGACTCAGTTCTGCTTTATTGCAACACAGGATAAAGTTAACATCATGCACAAAGGCTGGCAGGCCAGAAGTTAGTTCTGTCGCCTGATTATAGATTTATGTAGAAAGAATATCTGCATAAATGGTCCTGGCATATTTGTCAAAATTGGGCTATCAAAAGCCCCCAGCCTAAAGATTAACAGAACTCTGACACAGTGTACACAATTATTCAGCATATAAATAGTTATTATTTTGAGATACAGAAATCTGTGGGAAGTTACATTTTCAAATAAAATTATGACTTAAATTCATCTTTGCTGTTCTTTGGCAAGAAAGAGAAGAGAGAATGATTTTTCATTTGTAGCTTGGGAAAAAACTCTTCCCTCTCCTCTTCTCCTTTTGCTCCTCAAAGACGTTACAGACACCTCTTAGATGCCAGAATGCCCACTTTGCATACGCTCATAGCTAAAACGCTTTTTTATATAAAGAATATCCTTCAATAAATCTGCTATTCCAATAAGGCTTGTACAGAGAAAACAAGTTAAAATTCACCTGCCAATCTTTCCTATGCTTTTAGTGGCTGCAATACATTGTCAAGAGCAGGAAAATGAGTTAAACTGTGTTATATTTAAAATGACACTATGAATCCTCTCATATCAAGTTCATCAGTTCTAATTCAGTTATGTCTGTTTGGAGGTCACTGTCTGTCTCATTCATTACAATGGCTTTCTAGTTTTCTGTTATGATTCTCAATTAGTTGGGTAGGCAGGTAAAACATCTGACATCCAACAATGAACTATGTGCTTCCAAGTATGTTTGCACAGCCACAGATTACACTTCAGCAAGCTCTTTATGTTGACCTATTAATAAACCATAGTTTGAGGTTGAGAATAAAGACTCAACTCAAAAATTAATTAGAGGTGTTCTGAACTACATGATCATAAGTCATTCAGCTATTAAATGATGAAGCATACCAGTTAACAGACAACCGCAGACACTTACTCCATCTTATTTCCATCTGTGGCTGTACTCATGATAAATTTAAAGTGAATATCCATTGTTCACCTGGATAATGAATACCAGATTCAAATGACTCATACCTAGAGCTGTTATATTGCACTGGTTTGTATCACAACAGGCTCTTAATGAGCACACCACTTTTGACATTCACCTGCTTCATTAACACAGATTTGTATTTATTTGAATATTGTAATAAAACATGCACTGAGTTACACAAACCACTTAGTATGAGCTGGGAACAAACTCTAGCTGCCTAACAGGGTGAATTATCCTTGACCTTTAGGTGTACCTTCATGATAATCCGCCTGTGATTTCAGATTCCTGTAACAAACCCACCATATTCTAGAACTAGGCCAAGCCACATTGAAATATCAGGGAAGTTAGAAGTGCAATATAGACTTTGTCTCTAAATCTTGTCTACAGAGTTTACTGGAACTAATCAGAAGCTATTAAACATGAGACAAAAATTATTTTTAAAGAGTTATTCAGTGCACTCAGATTAAGATTATACTGTAGTGATTATTTTAAAACATTTACAAGGAGCGGTAAACATTTTCAAGAGACTTTCTACAAAACCATGGTGAGAAACATAACAATATTATTCAGAAAACTGGATTTCTTTTTTTTTTATTTATATGCTGTTTGAAAGCTTATCCGGGTTAAATTGCTGGTGAGAGCTTCTGTGTTTGATTTTAATTTTATAAACTGATAAATGCGAGTAATAAAGCTAATAAACATGTTCCAAAAGCAATTTAGTTTAAATATACACTACCTCAGCTCTCCTATTGGCTGTACAGAAGTTGTCCTTCAAAACAGAAATGATGTCCACAGAACAGTTCTTGTATGGGTGAAAAACGATGATGCTCAGGGGCTGAACTGTATCAAAATGTATTAGGACTCCTTTTCGGTAATCTGTGGAACAGAAAAGAAAAAGAAGTTATATGTATGTGTAGAGCTGTATTTGAAGCCTTTGATCACTCAAACCTTCTTGTATGTGGAGATCTGTTCATTTGACTCTCATGTTTCATTCCTTGTATGTTGCATGACATGGCAACGTTGGTTGGCTGTGTGAATTAGAGATATCTTTCTTGTTTCAGAATGGACACAGGATTTAAAAGTGCTTTGTTTTATGCTGTTAGGGGAAAAAATGGTATTTCTTACAACAAAAAAGAAACAGGAATGCAGAGTTCTTTTTTATCTGCTGCCCTGTAAAGAAAGGATAGTACTGAGAAGAATGGAACAGTTACAAATGTGCATTATTAGCCTTTTATGTTTATGCATTTTCATCTATAATGGAAGGAATATAAAATAATTTCTGTTGTTTGAATTTAAACCACCTCAGGAGCATTTTTCTAAAGATGCTTTCTAATATTATTATTCTTTTAAAGTGATATTTTCCAGATAACATGCAATGAAAACTTCATTGATTACTTCATTTTCAAATTGCTCATTTGAAATTAGGCTAAAGGCATGTGTCACCATTTGTCTTATCATATTCAAAACTACAGCATAAGACTTCCTTAAAATAATTATTGCTTGAACCACAGTCTCTTCTACCTAGATATCCAACCACTACGTTAAATTGGCAACAGCAGAGAAATCACACCACTTCCGGTAAATTTGAACAATTGTTAACCTCCTCAATTACAAAAACAAAAAAACCCAACAAACCAAAAAAAAACCCACCACTATTGTGATGCTATGTGAGCTTTTGGATAAACTTTCACATGAAGGCTGAAAACCAGCCTTTTTTCTGCAGAAGTCTTCATTAACTAAACAGTAAACACAGTTACATCTTCTCAAAGCTTTCCTTTTTCCCTGTTTTTCTTGTACCCAACCTGAGTTATGTTCTTAGATACTTCTTCCCTTGACTTTGGCAATAGTTTATCCTGATTAAAGGAGCCACAAGAATGTCTTCCTGTTCCAAATTATTCTCTACTTAAAATCTTTTCCTGGGAATCAGTCAGCAGCTGGGAACTACATCTATTAAATAATTTGGGGCCTAGTAAAAAATAATCAAACAAAAAAATAAAATCAAATTAAGTGCCCCAGTCAGACCTGCCTATGTCATTGACAGGAAACAGATGTCTGAAGTTCTTCCACCAAAGGCACTGTGGTAGAATTAACTACGAATTTCATAGCTAATACACTTGAGAATTACAAAATGTCTTTCATCACTGTATTGGCCTTGAAGTTTGAATTGAAAACTTTGCCTAGACCTTGCCTTCAGAAGGCACTGAATTCAGGGACTGGAAAGTAGTTCTGACTTACGTTGCATATTTAAAAAAAAAAAAAACAGTACAAGGGAGAAATTCTGATACTGTTCTCACTAACATTTTGTGGACCAGCCTAGTGGATAAGAATTTACCTAAGTGATATTACAGCTCAATCCCATACTGCTTGAATGATTAAAAGCTGCATCTGCAGTTCAGCAACCATTTAGATTTGTAAGGCAGAGGAAGGCACACTGCTAACCCTTCTGTTAGAGCTGTCTTATCTTGTAGAAAATAGTGAAATTTTATAAAGATTACGAAGACAAAGATTACAGAAAACCAGTGATGAAGGCACCATATTGGAAGAGAGAGAATTAGATCTCACTTCTTTTTCCCTTACAGCATTTTTATTTTTTAATCACTAATGATAATTACCAATGTGAGTAAGTATCCATGTGAGTAAGCCTACAAATGCACTCTTCTGGTCTAGTTGTTACCCAAATCACTGAGTGGTAAAAATTCATGATCTAATAAACCTTCAAAATTGTATTTCATGGCACGCCATTGGCACCTTTAGTAAGGAATGTCATCCCTCCCTGCTGTCTTTTAAGCACCTGTTTGTTAGTAAACATTTAGATACACATTTTCTAGGGGTGTGAAAGGGGTGAACCATTACTTGTCTTTGAGAGGAACAGCTTCAGCTCCCACCTCCAGCAGAAGCACTTCCACCCAACCACTATTTACTTCCTTTGATTAAACCATGAGATTTTCCAGTCAGCACTTGATTATTGCAGACCTCAACCATGAAGCATCTCATTTACCTAAAAGGTAGAAAAGACACTAGGTACTTCTCTGAATGGAATGGATTCTGTAGCCCAGTGAATAAGATATTACCACTACTATTAACAGGCCACAGTCTTCATACTAACTTTGCAAGGCCTCGAGACTGCGTCTTGTCAGGTTTACTTTGTCTGAACTTGTTTTACCTCGCTAAACTCTGTTTTAGATAGTAGAGCTGTAACAGCAGTTTTCAAAATGACCGGGTAACTGGGTCCATTTCATTTTGTCTTTGCTTATCCTTTTATAGTACAATTTTCATACAGGTAGTAGTAACAAGTAGTTATTCTGTGTATAATCTAATATTTATGGCTCTAACATAATGATATAGAGGAATATAGCTGTGGTATGACAAGAGAGACCTTGAAAGTGAAGATGCAGGATGCAGTGTAGAGAGGGGCAGGCACACAATGACGAGAGAAAGGAGACAGGTTGATGATGGAGACACAATAGCTATAATCAGCCCACTAATGATCAACCAAGGAGGTGCAGACCTGGAAAAATCAGTTTTACATGCAACAAAGAGAATAAAGAACATGTATCTAACATATATAAAGTGTGCCATAAATAGTAAATCCAGATGAAGCACGCACTTGAAAACCAGTGAAAAAATAGCAAGTTATGAGCATATTGGCAAACATATAAAAATGTCCCTATGTGAGTCTTAGATGAGGAGGAATAAATCATCCACCTGAGTCCCAATGAAGGACTCAGGATGCTGACAACTAGCTGTACCCTCTCCCCAGACTGAACCAACCTTTGGATCTAGAAGGTGTTGGAAAATAAAACTTAACATCATAAAAGTGGTAAATACCAGGAGTGTGTGTATGGAAATTTCAACTTCTTCTGCAATAGTATAATGTTCTTTATTTTCTATTTCTTTCTTTTTTTTTTTTTTTCTAATAATAAGAACTGATCTAATAAGAATTCTTCAAGTAGACAGTTAGGATTTAAATAATACTTACAATAAATTATTGAATTTACATATAAGGTGTGTTTCTTTTTTGGCCATAAAAATATCTTGAGCATAAAAATTCCTCTCCCTCACATCACTTTTTGGAACTAATTCCTAGACATTATTAAGCTGATCAATCATTTGCCTGCAGAGTTCACAGCCACACCTGGGAAAGGAAAACATTGCCCTTAAGAATCATGTCATGCTGTGGCGTTCCATATATATACATACGTTGGTCGTTTTTGGTTTTTTTTTTATAGTGGAAATTAGAAACAAAGATAGAAATTCTCTGTTGAAATAATGCCAAATCACTTATCTTAGGTGTGATTTGCACTCAACTTTTCTGTTTCTTTGAGTTTCTGTCTCTCGCATAAGGTACAGAGGTATATCTCCATGATCTGTTTGAGTGCATGTGTACAATATAAGCTTTTACTGTGTGTTCATACATATCCGTATACCTATATATTAATATTTTTTATTTTTAAACTGATTTAACATGAAGTAACAGGAATAATTAATGTGGGGTTTTTACTGCTGATGGTCACAGATTTCATTTTTTAAAACATGTTTTGTTTTTAAAATAAAAATAAATCTGTATTATTTTCAGCTTTGAACTGAATGTCAAAAAAACGTAACTGTGCAAAAAAGGTTGCACAATAACATGAAAGTACGATGCATTAAAAGGAAAAGAACCACAATTTTTTCAAATGTCTTATTAGATAGAAACATCTGCAGATCACTGAACTCCGACGAAGTTGGGCTAGCCATTAGGTTTCAGTAACTGGAAGAAACAATAAATCACAGCTTTTACTTTTACAGCCCATTACACCCAAAGGTCTAAAACCTTTCTGTGGTTATTTGCAAGCCTCAGAGTACTCCAGCTGCAGTGTCTTATACTTTCCAACTTTCTGTGACTAATAGATGTTATACTATAGAGTGAACAGGAAATTAGAGTATAAGAGAGGTGTAAAATCAGTATCCACGGAAAGGCTATGCAGGAAGGCTGTAAAGAATAGCTCCCGCTGTAGGGCTATGCAGTCTCCCAGTGACCCTCAGACAAGACAGATTACACTCTCATTAATGACCGTTTAAGAATCAGTGAATTTTTATATGTTAGAAAGGGGAAGCAGCGATAAAGTTATTAAATATTGTAGAAGGGCAAGGTAGGAGAGGGAAATAGAGAGGTAATAGGTTTGGGGAGATATTTGATTGAGACCTGCTGTAGCTTGAGAGATGTATATATCTTTCTCCTGCTTTTGACCTCTCACAGGAAAGTTATGCCCTTTTAAAGTTTCATTCTGTGTAGAAGCACAATATCCTTCATGTTCCCTTAAAATATCCTGGCAATTGATTTGCCCTTCTGCACTTATTAAACAAATCTACTACTTCTGATGCAGCACGGTTCAGAAAAATAGTTATTTTAGCTCACCTGCCTATTCAGTAATTCCACTTTTCTTCTTGAAGTGGCTAAATCAGATCTTCCTCTAACTTCATGTAGCCTCTTTCCTATTATGTCAAATGGGCCCACAGCTAATTCAAAAATGTGTCAGGGCAACATCAGCTGTATAGAAGAAAGAAGCTTCTCTAAGTGTAATGCCTCCCATGTTGAACTGGAGGAAACTCCAGGCATCTTTAGACAGTTGAAGTGGGTCTCACTATCTGTGCCTATACTACAGGCAAGAGGTTCCTGCTGTGCAACCAGGCTACCTGGTGACTGCAAGGCAGACAGCAACATCCTCAGCAAACATAGTTTCCATTAAAATCAGACAATTGTTTTCCTAAATGTCTTCTGGGAGGCCTTGTACTGTAGATTGCACTGAAGAATATGCTTGCTATAAAAAAACCCAAGTATTTCCACTATATATGTGTCTTTCAGGACTGCTTTTGGATTCTTAGTGCAATGTTTTCCATTCAGCATCTTTTTCTTCTGTTTTCCTGCTTCAGTCTATTTCTGGTACTGTACGGTCTTCACAGGTTAAGATTAAAAGGGAATATAAAAAGAGACACAGAGGGTAGGTATACCAGGAAATCTTAAAGGCAAGAAATTGCTTCTTAGGCTTGTTGTCAAGTGTAATGGCCTTTACACAGGTTGTCACATATCAGCCTAAGCCTTTTAAAAGACAAGATAATTTAAAATAGAGCTTAAACACTTACAACCACTCCCTGAGTTAGTAATTTCTTCCATCTCACATTATCTTTTAATTTCTGCTTTGAATTTATCCGCTTAGGAATCAAAGATATAACACATATATTAATGGAACATAAGTAAGGATTTCTACTGATTTATTTGGAACTGTGAAAGCACTTCTGTACTTGTGTGATGGGCAATAGTTTGGTCAGCTCAAGGGAAGCTGTCTAATTCCAAACTTAAGTGAAGAAGAAAATTATTCTACTTAGAAACTAAAAGCCAAATCCCGCAGTGATGAGAAATTGTTATTTACAGGCACAAGACAAGCAGGTACAAGGGAATGATATATATCACAAAGAGAGTGGCAGATTATGATCCTTAGAGTGATTTTTAACCTGTTCACTGTAGTTAATAAACTCGACCTATAGGAAATTTTTTACAAAGTCTGTCAATCTAAGAATTTCTTTCAAATCTATGCATACTCTCTGGAGCTTAATAACTTCAAAAGAATAATTTCTTAATGAATTTTTAGTCTGGCAGACAGAGGTGGAGAGTATTACTCAAATCTTTAAATATATAGCAACAGGTCCATCTTTAAATTTAAATGTTGTCTTGATATTCACAAGTACTTTTGTACTGACGACTGATATACACCTTCCTTCCACAAGCTTCAGAAACAGTAGGCATGGTCCCAGAATAGTCCTTCTTCCCCCCATGCATTATAATAACAATAATAAAGTTGACTGTAATATCTGTAACACCTAGCACTGGTATTGTCTGCAGCGTGTCACATTTTTTCACAATGGAAGTAAATGGCTGTTTTCCAGAAGAAAAAACATGGAGACATGAACTGTTCAGCAATGGAAGAACCCAATTGCTTAGATGCAGATTTTGACAGAGCAAAATTCTACGACAGGAGATAATTTCTAGCCTTATACATGAAACTTTGAGGACACACATTCAGCTCCAAAAGAAGATCATTTGCCCAGCAGGCAACTGTTTGTAGGTGGTGTAATACTTAGCTTCTGTTTCCTGGTTCTCTAGCATCAGCAGAAAAGCCTGTAAAAGGCAAATAATACAGCGCTGTTCATTTTAGTTTGGGATTTTACTTTAAATCATAACTAATACTATAACTTTGTGATGTGAGCAGCCAAAAAAGTAGCCTGGTTAGAAAGGGGAAAATTACTAACAAAAGAAAATGCTATCAGTCTGGGAGCTGTGAGCCTGGGATCTAGGCCTTGGGGACCAGAAATATCCTTGAAAAGTGCAGTGGCCTCTTTGAAGAACAGGTGGGGAACCTAGAAACAGGTGACATCCTGAGATATCATCAGTAAGTGCAAAACACAAGAAACTGTAATGGTAACTTACTGTCTGAAAAAGTGGAAACAGTCTGGGAAAATAAAATTAGACTGAAAGAACAGAAACATCATACCCCACTGGTGGTTCCAGGTGAAGAATAGACATTAACAGGATCTATTGGCTGCTCAAAGTGGTGGTGTCCTATGCCCTTTTATGTCCCTGCAATATAAAAAGGACTTAATTTTTATCCAAAATGGAGTGTCTATCTCTGAGAACTACCTATGCTGTACATTCACTTTCCTAAACAAGCTGAATTCCACAAAAACTTTATATGAGATCTTGGACTCTCATTGGGGATGCCTGGTTGACTCCAGACTTTGTGATGTGGATAATTTTTGAAGTGAGACTCTGCCTGTTACCTTATCGGTCCCCGCTTTGGGCCTGCTTTTGGGGTTGGTTCAGTTTGTCCTCCCGCCTCTGGGATGGTTGGGTCTCTCTTGGTGATTGGTTTGTCCTCCCCTTTGGGATGGTTTGGCCCTTTCTGAAATCTGTCTAATTCACGTATATCCACGTAAATAATCTATCATAAGTGATTCTGCTGTTACATTGGTGATAAGCTGTTTCACTAATGGTCATGTTATTACATTGATTGTTGCTATACAATTGATTGCTGCTATATGATTGATTGCTGCTACTATTGACTGCTGCCATGCTATTGATCGATACTATATTATTGATTGCTGACTAATTTGTAATAGCTGGACATACATATATATTCACTTTATTAATCATAGGTATACTTGCTAGTGGTGATTATTTTGGTAGCATTCTAAGTAGTGGTGATTTGTATCGTATTTGTGATTATCTGTAATAAATTAGAGAAATTTAGAGGATAAAAGCCTCCATCTCCTTGTGTGTAACAGAATCCTACAAACCAACAGTAGTCATCTCTATACACTCACAGGCTGGGTAACCCTTTAGGTTGTGATACTTTACGACTAAGTTTAGTCTCATATTTTTTTCATGCATATTGTCTTGTCATAGTGTAATCTCCTCTAAGTGCCCTGTCATGCAACTAGGCTTGCTCCAACGCAGTAAAACATAGGTACTTTGATGGGAGAAGGAAACTGTGAGCAAGTTCATTGGCCAAAGCTCTTATCAAACTCCACTCCAACTGGACCTTTGTGTTCACAAACAGGGATGTGTTGCTGCACCTTTCTACCAGAGATGATATTTCTGCTGGCACTGCTGCTGCTGTCACTGTCAGTAAAATAATACCTTTTGGAACCCAGCACACTGTCATTGCTGGTTGCCAATGCAAGTAATCATCCTATGATGAACTCCTCCGAGTTCAACTCCTGTTACATCTGTTTGCTCGGATATTTTTTAATTGTGGCAAAGTACTTATTTTCAACTCTAATTAATGGGATGCTTTCTTTCACCTTTGTAACCACAGATGATTTTTCACAGATGTATGTCACTTTCTAGGAGGAAAGACAGGATTATGACTAATTCATTTTTTGTTTTGACTCATAAGGTACCCAATAATGTGGATCAGTGTGCAGTGAAGACTGACTGAATCTTGTTTATCAGAAGTCCTGGCGAATAGCCACAGCCTAGCAGACTGAGTCAAAGCTTCAGTTGGGTTATTTCCATCTGGTCTTGTTTGTAATGTTTCCAATATGTGCAACTTAATAATACTAACATGGCTGAGTAAATGTCTCATTCTATAACACAAGGAATCCTAAAGAGTTTTAGAAGCATTTCCAATCAACAGACCTTGGGGAGGCTATTATTTTCTATTTGCAGATAGGGAAATCAAGGAACAGTATTTTTCAAGGCAACACTAAAAAAATGCTTGAAATAGCTGGGGTTTTAAGATGTTGACTTTGAAACACTTTAATACTATCCTGATTTTTGAATATGTCAAGCACCTGCAACTCTCACTGCCTTTAACTGCTGTCCTCTGTGTTGAGCACCTCTCAGAACAAAACTCTGTGGTAGGTAACAAAATGAAGACACCCAAACTTTGTACAGATGCTTGTAAATTTGGACCTCCTAAGTGATTTGCACAAAGTCAAACAGTGAGTCACTGTCTAAACAGTGAAAGAAATTAAGTTTCCTGCCTGTAGCTGTACTTTACTTTGGAAACATGCTGCTTCTCAGATAGCAGAGTTCCTTCAATTAGAGAAGAGTGGTCTATTGAAGCTGCAAGGAAAATAGTGTTACTTAATAAGTCACTACAAGAGAATAGGTAACGCAGGAGTAAAGATCAGACAATACACAATGCCTGTAACTAAAAAACAGTAAAGGCAAAGGTAGCTGAACTGCTCTGTACTCCAGGCAAAGGTACTGAGGTGTAGTATCATGACAACTGCAGAGTGAGGAGGGCTTAGATGCTAAAGTGGCCACTGTGGCTTTGCTATGTCATTCAGAGCATTTTCTACTCAATCCATAGTAAGAGTAAGTCATGCTGGGAACTGACACATAGACAGCATGGTTCTGTGCAAACTAAATATAGGTGGAGTAAATAAGATAAAATTTTGAGATACATTTTAGGGCCAGTCATTTAAGAATTTAAGGAAGATCAGCAGAATACATTTCTTTGTTTATGAAGTGGATGTTCAGGGGGCAGATATGGGCTCTGAATGCCTTAAACATAGTAAAATTCCTTTTTAAAAATACCAGTTTAGTTAAAGCCATGTTGAAATTGTGATAGACAAAGTGCGCTGGTTTGGACTAGATCCCAGGTTTAGAATTATCAAAGGATGAATACCGAAGACATTAATTTGTGTTAAAAATATTATTGCAATGCATGTGAATGTCTGCACACAGAAATTCCTTTTATTGCCTCTTTAATGGGAACCCAGCTGACTGGGCTAATGACTGAAGCTCCCTCCATCACCCTGAGACCATTAAGTGCCCACAGTTGTCCTCTTGTTCCCCTTCCCACATCGCCCTGTGCTTTCCAATCCCAGTTAGGTTGCAGCTAGTGCAACTGCTTGTCCCAGAGAGCCCATTAGATTTTTCTTTCTCCTCATTCCTGGTGTTCTGAGTGTCTTCCTTTCTGCCCTCGTTCCTTCCTCCATTTCCTCTTCCCTTGCTTCTCTCCATCAACTTTGGAAGTTCACCTCTGATAGACACTAAAGTAAAATGGGGGGGAATACAGCCACATCTGGAAAGAATTCTTTATAGATCCAGAGGAAGGTGCCTAGCTCAGCTAAGCATATGCTAGAGTCTCTGTGTGCTTTTCATGCTTTATATTTTTTATTTTTTTTAAATCTCTCAGTGGTTTCCAAACCAATAATGCTTTTCCTATTAGTGCTGGAACACTCTTGAATATTCAGACTTGCTTTGATATGTTATTGAAAAAGTCACCATGTTACTAGTGCATGGAGAAATACTATCAAGTAAAAAAATCTCTCCAGCTCATCTTGTGACCCAAGTCATAACAATATAATATAAATCTGCTAACAACATACAAACCACTCAGGGAACTACAGGCCGGTCAGCCTCACCTTGATCTCTGGGAAGGTAATGGAACAGCTAATCCTGGAAGCCATTTCCAGGCACATGAAGGACAAGAAAATCATCAGGAATAGTCAGCATAGCTTCACCAAAAGGAGGTCATGCTTGACCAGCTTGATAAACTTCTATGATGAAATGGCTGGCCTGGTAGATGTGGGGAGAGCAGTGGATATTTTCTACCTGGAGTTCAATAACACCTTTGACACTGTCCGCCATAAGATCCTTGTAGACAAGCTGTTGATATATGGGCTGTATGAGAAGACGGTGAGGCGGATTGAAAACTGACTGAATGGGTCCAGAGGGTGGGATCAGCAGTGCAATATCTAGTTGGAGATCAGAAATTGGCAGTGTACTCCAGGAGTCAATACTGGGTCCAGTCTGTTTTAACACTTTCATTAATGATTTTTATTATGGGGCAGAGTGTAGTCTCAGCAAGTTTGCAGATGACAAAATACCAGGAGAAGTACTGGGATCTAGTCCCAAGTATAGACACAGAGGAGAAGGATGGTCAGGGTATTTACATCAAAAATGCACTAGTGCTTTGAATCAAAATGCTGATGTGTTCCCTTTTCCCTTTCTTCCTCTTCCCTTTGTTTTTCCTTTTCCCCTTCCATTTTACCCTTCCCCTCTCCTCTCCACAACAGGGGACCTCTCATGATTGATTGACATTTCCCAAGGAAGAGAATTATATCCTGAGTAGCTGAGCTGCTAACATAGAACACTATATCATGCTTAACAATTATCATCAATATTTATAACACTTTTATGTGCAACAAGTTGAGTCACATTAGCAGAGAGGAATGAAACCTACATGGGTTCATTGTAAGAACTGTGAAGCAGCAGCAGCATATAATTTGCTTAAAATTCCAGTTGCATCCCACTTGAAAGGAATTGCCTTTTTAACCAGTTTCTCCTTGTTGAATGAGAGACTCACTGTTTTTTTAAAATGTCATCCTCTTACTCTGGGTACACAAATACAAAATTTTCCAAATTTTGATTTTGACTTTGATAAGGAAGGAGAATGGAGAAATAAGTTAGATTTGGTTTTGAATATGCTCAAGGGTGGGATGGGGGAGCTAATATTTAATGTATTTGATTATTGGCAATTTTCTAGTTAAGTTTGTCATGAGAACATTGAAGAAATGCTATGGAAAGACAAGACTTACAATTATATGAAAGGACTCTTAAAGATGCAACAATTAATACATTCATGTAAGTAATATAAATATCTGCAAGATATTAATTTCAGCATGTAAAACTGGAATGCACCTGCTCCTAGACAAAATTGTCAGAAGCCACCTTAGCAAATTATTGTTCCTTATATGCATACTTGTCCTGAACTTTTAAAAACATATTGATCCCTCATTGTTGCATAGGATAAGCATGCATCTCTTTGTCTCCTACATAGCTGAAGAAGCAGTTTGTTGTGAAAAATTAAAATAATTTAAATTTATGTTGACAACACATAATAGCAGTTAAAAAGTGAGCAGATAGAAGTTTGTTTAGTTGTGTGCTCATGCAGGTACAAAACTAAAAAAACTCCTACAGTTATTTCTCAACTGAAAATTAGTAATAGTAAAAAAAAAAAGCAAAAAGCTATAATAAAGGATTTTCTGTACAGGTCTTTCTACAAACCCCACAATAACCATTAATCACTAGAAAAATGAACCCGTTCTTGAGAACACATTTCATCTAAACAAATTGTTCTATCTAACCATGACTTTTTGTATTAATGAGTATTTTTCTAAAATCACTATTATTTAAATAAACATGCTATTTATTATCACAAACAAAAAATATAGTTTTATATGAATTTTCATTATTACAACAACCAGTACATAAACCATAGTACCACAAAGGTTACAAGGTAGCTAGCAATAGCTGTGGGCTGAGTCAATGAATGATCCTGTGTTCACAAAGGGATGACCTTTTTCTTTTCTTAAGAGAACGTTTCAGTTATGGATTTTAGCAAATAACAACAATTTAATACGCATGTATAAGTTAAATGGACGCAGTTAAGAATTTCAAATACATTCTACAAGGGGAATTGATTTTGGTATTCCTTTAAAAGCAATCTAAATTTTGTACTACTCTCTTCTATTAACCCTGCCTGAATTAAGATCTTTTCATTAAACAGGAGTTGAAGCAGTATAAGGACTGTCTTTGGATGGACTATACCACAAAGTAGTGCTAATACTTGGATGAAAACATGATTTGCTCAAAATTAACCCCATAAATCTATATTAAGATTACTGTGACCTTTGTAATGTGTGAAAAATTGTTTTTTTTCTCTACTATCTGTACTTGTTTAAATAGAACTAACTGAAATTTGGGTATAATCCATATTCAGCATTAGACGAGTACTGTGGATCTAACCAAAAAACTATCAGATTTGAAGCATTTGTGTTGTTTTGACCAAGCCAGTTCTAATTTAAAAATAGGCTTGTTTTGCCTTGTTACATATATTGATCCTCTTTCACTCTGTCAATTGCCATTTGAAATTCTCTGTATCCATAACACTTCTCATTCCTTAGATTCATTGTTGGGAGAGATGTTAAAATACATATAGTGGCATAAAATTCTTTCTTGTTTTAAATTTGTAACGTGTGCCATATATCCATTATCTGGTTGGGATTTTTTTCAGAATGTCCTGAGATTATTTGATTTTTAAGTAACAGTTTTCTTAATTAATGGCAGAATGCTAAGAATGTCAGATGAAATTTTATATAGCTATATATTTTGAATAAAACATCTTTATATTTAGCCACGTAATCTTAGCATTGCATTCAATTTGGTACTTCTTATGTATTTATTTCTTCAGCTGTTTTTGAAAGTCAAAAGAAATTAAAATATCTCAAATCCTGACCCTTCAATCACAGCCAATCAAGGTAAACGCTGAATTCCTCTTTTCTGATATTAACTGAGTTGAAGGGTGGTTTGTAATATGTGCTTCATGCTTTTTCAACTCAGTCTCAAAGCACTTCAGAAAAAAGGGGTAAGTCTTCAAAAATTTATTTTCCAGTTAGCCAAAACAAATAGACTTGATTAGTTCTATGAGAGGTTTTAGAAATAAATACACATGTAAAGATGTTGACAGCATTATATCCTGACAGGTTTTCACCTTTCAGCTCCAATGAGGAAACTGGTTGTCTGATCATTTTTAGTCCCTAAAGGGAAATGCTCTTAATTAGAGCAAGCTCAATGTATATATGCTGACAGTTATCTGGAATATAAATTTTGAGGTTTAAGTCCACAGAAAACATAAAACTTACGAAGAAAATCACTTCTGAGTTTCAAGAAATTGTAGGAACATTAACTAAACTTAGTTTTTCAATTAGGTGAAATCTTAATAACCTGTAACACTTATTTCCTTCAATTTTCTTGAAACTTTGCAAAACTTTGCCTATGGCAGTAAATGTGCTGGTTTTTAGGTCAAAGGAATTTGTAAAGACAAAGAAAATGCAAGTAAAAGTAGAAAGTAACAGTGTATAAACTGGCAATTGTGAAAATCTGAATATAGACCCAGTGCATTTCTGTAGTAATGTTTAAACTTTATAGCAAAACAAGTATGTTTCTTGCAAACTCTTATATAGACATGTACCTATTTATTCGTACACCTATCCTCTCTCCCTCTTTCTCTATAAGTCTTGCAAGACTCTGAACTAATATTCATTGCCTAATAAAATTAATGTACTGTAAAAGGTTTTGTGGAGTCAGCTAATGAAATAATTCCTAAGGAATTTTAATTCCTTTCAGTATTTTCAGAAATAACCTAGAATTCCACTATAATATGTGTTTTCAGACAAAAATGCTGTTGAGGAAAAGCTTGAGGATATTCTTATAAACTGAATAATGATATTGCAAAACAACGTAATGAAAATAGGACTTAAGAGATATTTTAAACAAAAGCATTCTACTAAATTCTGAAAAGAAGATATTTCAGTGTAATTCCAAAGAAAGCTAAGACAAGTAAAGCTGAAATTTGAAATGCAAATGATGAATTGTGGAAATCAAAGCCTTTGAGGTATGAATTACATCTTAAATTTCCTGTTCCATCAAGGAGGCCCTGTGTGACCTTGGGCAAATCAAGACAGGCCTGACATCTACAGACCTGTCATCTCCAGCTAGAGTATTGAAATAGAAAGTGCAAAACTCACATGTGATGCTGGTTTCCAGACTCTTCAGACTTCAAGACTTATTGTATTAATACCTGGTGATTTCTGTTAATTCCTAAATGGGAGCTAAACAGCTTCGAGAGGCTGAAGTTAGTCCTTATTTCAGCAGGAGATTGGCATAGATGATCTCCCTTCAAACCTAGTTTTTCATATGACTGTGCTAAACGTCCCTGTGGCTCTTTTCCTTATTTGTAAGTGTTTTCTCCCTTACTTTGAGCAACTAGTTTGCTAAGCCAACAGCCATCTTTTACTGGGTTTCTTAGAGTATATAATACACAACCATAATTCTTAACCTAATACCATAGCATACATAACCACAAAATCAGAAAGGTCTGTCACTAGGAAGTTATTAAATGGCTTGAAATCAGTTTCTGTCTTTGGAACTTGACTATACATCAGACTTCTGGAAGAAATTAATACAGTTCTTCGAAAAATTATGCTAGCAATGTTAAATTATACCCTAAGCTGCATGTAGCTAAGAGCTTCCTAAAAGTCAGTAGACACCTTTGCACCCAGCCATTCATATTGGCATGTTTAGGGAACAAGTGCTGTAGCATTCCAAGATATGTGAGGAAAAATTACTCTTGAGTTTCAGGTAACTTATTCTTTGGCTCTGTCAGATATGCATGCTTTGGTCAACAGCCCTGAACATCAGTTGCATGTTTTAATTCACGTTACATCACACTGAACTGTATAGATGTATGTCAACAATTACTGGTACTTGAATGATCCAGCACTGGCCAGCTGAAATTGGTGTGTTTGTTTAAAAATGTATTCTGACTGAGATTCCCCAAAATTAATTGCAAAATGGGGTTGGGGAATGCAACTGAAAAAAATCAATTCATAAAAATACTTTCTCAAATTTTTAAATTCAGGAAAAAGAGAAGGACATCAGCTTCCATATACAGTGGAATGTTAGTGACCCTCATTCAAGTTTCAATGTAGTTTATAAAAACAGTAATTAAATTCAGTGCACATATCTCCAGTATATTTGTGCGCTTCATTTTATTTTTAATGTATATGGAAAGATTCCTTTTGCTTGTAATAAAAAATATGACAGTGTGATATTTTCTTTAATTACAAACTCTGATGTGTTTAATAGCACAAATTTGGCCTCCAACTTGATAGTTCTGTCTCTTAGAATCAATGGTTAGACTCGAGGGCACCAGCTTGGTCATCAAGATCAATATCAGAAAAAATACAGCCTGTCAAGACCTCTTGGCCCCTTATTGATTCAAATAGGGTACTGCAGAGAATTTAATAATGATGTTACAGCTGTTGGCCAACAAACAGAAGCTTCTTTCATTGATTTCAGTAGAGGCAGAGGAATAACACAAAAACATGATTACCCTCAACACTGTAGTAAAATCTGTTACAGAGCTTCCAAAGCATGCATTTGGGAGGTGTGGTGCTTGCATGGAAGAACATGGCAGATTAAGTTGGATTCATGTTTGAAAGAATGCAAATTGCTAAAACTGACTCAAGTGAAGGATTTTTACATTCCCTTAAAAAAGTATGCCTCATTTTGTCAAACTGGGAAAAACTCCCTAGTTTTTCTAAGACTACATGAAGGAGTTTTTGGTGTGAAGGATGTTCTCTCCCACATTTTTATCCCAATGTAAAGTAATTTAAAAAAAGAATATACTTTAAAAAAGATCCCCATTTTTCTCAGTAACTCTTTCTGTGTTCTGTCTCTTGCAATGCCTCCTCATCAAATTGAAAATGTCAGGTATCATTCCAATACTGTAGTTCTAAACAAATAAACCCCCATCATTTACTCCTACTCACTTGGAAATATAAGCTATTATTTTTTGAACCTTTTTACAGAGCCTAGGAAGGTCTGAGCTCTTCATTTACCTTTAGTGCTTAGAAAAGTGCTTAGAAAGAAATTTCCCGAGGGGTCAGAGAGCACTTCAAAGAAAACAGAATTGCCCTTACGATCTATTTTTATTTGCAATTTATTCTTTAGGGTTTTTATGATAACAGTTTAAGAGGAATTAGGTAACATCAGCAGTGAGTAGTTAAAAAGGATCCTCTTTAGCTCACTGAAGGAAACAGGAAAAACCCTGCATCTTGGTGTATCACTGTTATTTTCACAGATAATGTTTTCCTCCAGTTTCATTTCCCTTATATTATGACAAATGGAACTCTTTTAAGGCTTGGAAATACTTTGTTAAAATTTTAAAATTATTGATAAGTAGAATACTTTAATTTAGCAATTGTAATAATTGAAAATAGAAGCATAAACTGTACTATAAAATAATGGAAAATAATTATATTATCTGAAGGTCTGCTATGACACATTCTGCACCAAAAGAGAGATAAAGACAGGAGCAGAGGAAAAAGCCCAGAGTTTTCCCAGCTTTTTTTCCCAGAGACAAAATCCTTCCATCTCAGAAACACATTTTGTGCAATCAATTTTCTCTTGTTTTAAAGCAACAGACAGCCACGTGTTCACATCAGTGGCCCTGTGGATGGAAATGTAGTGTTACCAGTTCCCACCTACTGAATCTATTCTCCATCCCCTTAGAAAATCAGAAAACCTCTAAGGACATGCATTTCCCCTCATCTTTTGCAGAGACCAAAATATTGAGAGCAGCAGAATTTAAATCCCAGAGGAGCAGAGGAAGACATGTCATATAGTCCTGTCAGTCCCTACATGTCAAATGCAATCAGCAGAAGAAAGTTCCTGCAAGCCCTCCAATGCTCTAATCACAAGAGTGTGGATGGGGACCAACGCTGGAACATGATCACAGAGTCTCAGTACACTTTCAACTTCATGCCAAAGTTAGTTTTGGCTTGTCTATTTTTTATTACGCCACTTTTTTATCATGCTGACAAGGTATGGGAATACAGCTGTATGGATGATGACTGCTTAGATTATTCTAGTATTTGCTTTGTTTAATAAGCCATATTAATTTACTGGAACTCAGAGTCCTTTGTGTTAGAAACAGCAATTTGTGTTTAATTTAACCACACAGAATTGAAATACCACTGGGATACCTGGTTCAACATAGCTTAATCTTACTGAAAAAAACTCTTTCGCCTAATGAAAGGACAAATTATAAGAATATGTCTTTCCCTGTGCTCCTTTCAGTTGCACCTGAAAAAAGCAGCAGCATTTTCCACCCAGCTACTGAATCTGACACTTAAAGGTCCCTGATGAAACAATTATCTTCTAGCGGAATTTACTTCTCGCTCTGCCACATGAGACTGTCAATTCAAGGACTTCACTTACGTCTCTCTACCTTCTATGTCTATTACTCTTTTAAGATGTATTATTATTGCCTTATGCACCTGAAGGGCGAAACAGCAATCAGGCCTTCATTATACTTAGCATTATCCAATCCAATAAGGATGCTGTTTGATGAAGAACTTATTCAGTAGCAGTGCTGGCCTAAACAGCACTGCACTCCCCTTCATCCTCCCCTGTCACAGCCCTTGGATGCTCATCCTGGGCTCTGTTTTGATCACTTGGACACTGCCAGTGCAGCTACAGTGCAAACTGGAGATCAGCCCTAGCTAAAAATTAAATCTATTGACATTCCCACCAAGTATAGAATGATATTCTGCCACTTCTTGCCACCAACTGTATAAATTCTGGGACAGGAAAAGAAAACAGGGTGTAAAATGCTACTCTGACCCTCTTTTACCTCTTTTCTGTTAGACAACATGAATAGGAATATGCAGATTATGTTCTGATCTTGCTAGATAGACTTCTTTCTGTCTGCAGTTTAATACCACAATTAACTTCCCTCTTTTTAATTCCCATTATCCCACACATTTTTCAAGGTAAGTGGTAAAGTCTTCCCACTTTGACACTAGTCACCAATTCTTCTGTTAGTCAGTTGTCTGTTTTCTGAATGATACCTAACTTTGGGAGTCAGGTGCATCTGACTTTTCCCATCAGCTCTCACCTTTCTTCTGTAACCCAGTTCTCTCTTTACGCAACAAGTTAACCTCTCTGCCTGTTATATCATTCTGTTAGTTATGACAAAGAAGAACAAGTTAGACATGGATTTTCAGTCAGAAGTGCAGATGTCATTTCAGCATCAAGAAAGAAGAGACAAAGCAGAAGGAGTTAACAAAACCAAAAAAACTAAGGACCAAGGAACAAGTCTAGAGACAAAACACTTGGAAATGCTTAAATCTTGATTTTTCTTTCACAGCTTATTGTCTCTCATTTATTACTTACAGCATGTGGCAGACTAATGAGAAGTCATATGGTTTAAATACTGTGGCCACATTGCAACTAATGTATAGGGCAGAAATAATAATAACCAAAAACTACTCAAGGACCATAAAAGTTCAGTAGTAATTCATTTGGTATGTTATGGGAGAAGCCAAAACTAGGAGGAAGAGATGAAATTAAGAAAAGAAAAATGCACATTAAATATTAGGGAAAACATTTTTCCAAACATTAAATAATTTCCATTATAGAATAATCAGTACCTAATGGGAAGTTAAAATTGCTGTTTCTTTGAAGAATTTAAATTTTCCTGGGAAGAGGTGTAAAACAATATAGATAATTATGCTACAGTCACAAGTCAATCAATCAAAAAACCTAAAGAAATTCAATACTTATTTATTCTACTGAACTCGAACATGACATTCTGAATGCTTCAGACACCAGGAAGAAAAATGGGAGATATTTTACAAACGTATCAGCTACTGTGCTAATAAACATATTCTGAAATATTGCTTAATATTAATAGGTGAGGATCAACATCAGAAAACCCCAGAGAAAGCTAATATAGTTTTAATGACCATTACTTTTGTAACGGGTACTAATTAGTCTTCAAAATGGTCAATTATTTGTTAGCAAAGCCATCTGTATCACATTAAATACCATTTCTTAGCAACCAATAAAAGCCCACAGATTTTGTACAGACCTGGCAGTCTGGAGCTGTCTGTCTTATTTACCGGGATTTAGTAAAGCCTTCAACACCATTTCCCACAGCATTCTCTTGGAGAAACTGGCTGCTCATGGCTTGGATGTGTGTACTCTTTGCTGAGTACAAAAACTAGCTGGATGGCCGGGCCCAAAGAGTGGTGCTGAATAGAGCTCAATCCAGTTGGCAGCCGGTCACAAGTGGTGCTCCCCAGGGCTCAGTATTGAAGGCAGTTCTCTTTAATATATTTATCAACAACTTGGACGAGGGGATTGAGCGCACCCTCAGTAAGTTTGCAGATGACACCAAGTTGGGTGGGAGTGTCAACATGCTTGAGGGTAGGATGGCCCTACAGAGGGATCTGGAAAGGCTGGATCGATGGGCCAAGGCCAATGGTATGAGGTTCAACAAGGCCAAGTGTCGGGTCCTGCACTTGGGTCACAACAACCCCATGCAACACCACAGGGTTGGGGAAGAGTGGCTGGAAAGCTGTCTGGCAGAAAAGGTCCTGGGGGTGTTGGGGGTGTTGGTCGACAGTTGGCTGAATATTAGCCGGCAGTGTGCCCAGGTGGCCAAGAAGGCCAACAGCACCCTGGCCTGTATCAGGAACAGTGTGGCCAGCAGAACTAGGGAAGTGATCGTCCCCCTGTACTCGGCACTGGTGAGGCCGCACCTTGAATAGTGTGTTCAGTTTTGAGCCCCTCACTACAAGAAAGACACTGAGGTGCTGGAGTGTGTCCAGAGAAGGGCAATGAAGCTGATGAAAGGTCTGGAGCATGTCTGATAAGGAGCAGCTAAGGGAACTGGGGTGGTTTAGCCTGGAGAAAAGGAGACTGAGGGGAGACCTTCTCACTCTCTACAACTACCTGAAAGGAGGTTTGTAGAGAGGTGGGGGTTGATCTCTTCTCCCAAGTAACAAGTGGTAGAACGAGAGGAAACGGCCTCAAGTTGCACCAGGAGAGGTTTAGATTGGATATTAGGAAAAATTTCTTCCCCAAAAGGGTTATCAAGCATTGGAACAGGCTGCCCAGGGAAGTGGTGGAATCACCAGCCCTGGAGGTATTTAAAAAACGGGTAGATGTGGTGCTGAGGGACATGGTTTAGAGGTGGTTTTGGCAGTTTTAGGTTGATGGTTGGACCTGATAATCTTAAAGGTCTCTTCCAACCTAGATGATTGTATGATCTTTGGTTTTGGCTGAGCTGATTTTACCTCATTTTAGCTATGACAACAATTTTCTAGTAGTCAGGTTACTACTGTACAATTTCTTTAATTGTGAATATCACATACCATAAAGCTATAACAAACTTGTGTGGTGAATGAATAACAAGCATTAGCCCGGGGAAACATAATTACACTGATGTTAATCAGTGCTGGGGAAGCCTATCATGTAACTTGAGTAGGTAGTGGCTGAAAACAGCCTAACTTAATGTGGAAATAAATGAAGGAAGATCAAGCCAAGAAATCTATGTCATAAGAGCATATAAAACACCATCTAAGTGGAATCAAGACTGTAAAGGAAGATATTCTCATCAGTGTCACTCTCCTTTAGATGGAAACTCCAGATGTTGATGAGTTGTTATAAGTTCGTCATTGAGGAAGACTGAAGCTGTTAAACGTCAGATGCAGAGAAAATTGGAAGAGTGAACATTGTACCAGAGAAAGAGGATAGGTACTGGGAAGTTTCTGTGTACCAGTCTTAACTATGCTATTAATTACAAGTCTCAGTATGTGTGATTATTATATTGTCTGAATAGTTACTGATGAACTACTGGTTTTGGCATGTCTATTTTTATTATTTTTATGTTGGAACCTTTGTTACATGTATGCAATGGCACTCATCTCCATCATTTTTCCACCTGTCATGATCCTTTACACGCTCCTTTGCATCCAATACATGTTTTACCATCGTTCCTTTAAAAGGACATAAAAGACTAGCACCGTATTTTAATTAATGATATAGTGGTCTCTCCTTTTACTGGAGCATAGAATTGTAATCTGTTAGGGTTTAACCTCAGTAGGCAGGTAAGCCCCACGCAGCTAGCCAGTCGCTCACTCCCCCACCAATGGGATGAGGGAGCGAATCAGAAGGGTAAAAGGGAGAAAACTTGTGGACTGAGATAAAGAAAGTTTGATACAGAAAAAGCTGTGCATGCAAGCAAAGCAAAATACAAAATTAATTCACTACTTCCCATCAGCAGGCAGATGTTCCGCCATTTCCAGGAAAGCAGGGTGTCACCATGCACAACGGTTACTTGGGAAGACAAACACCCTAACTCCGAATGTCCCCTCCTTCCTCCTTCTTCCTCCAGCTGTTATTGCTGAGAAGACCGTCATATGGTATGGGATATCATTTTCATCAGTTGAGGTCATCTGTCCCAGCTGGGTCGCCTCCCAGCTCCTTGTGCACCCCCAGCCTACTCCCTGGCAGGGCAGTCTGAGAAGTAGAAAAGGCCTTGACACTCTGTAAGCACTGCTCAGCAATAACTAAAACATCCCTGTGTTATCAACAGTGTTTTGGTCACAAATTCAAAACATAGCACCATATGAGCTACTCTGAAGAAAATTAACTCTATCCCAGCTCAAACCAGTACATAATCAAATAAAATTCAGGAAGTTGGTTACATTGAATTTCATGTAAAAATTGCAGGCTCTTGATTTTTGGATTTTTAGTTCCAGAAAGGAACAGCTATACAGGATGAGACCAAAGGTCTATCTAACCCAGTAAACTGTAGGAAAATGACTCAATAATACAGACTTAGAAATAAGGAAAACTATTGTGAAATCATCACAGCTTCCAGGAATCTTTAATGCAGATGTCTTTCGTCAGAATTTGTCCTTAAAATTTGCTACGTATGAAAGGCCAAAATATACATAAATATTTTTACGATATTATCCATAATAAGAGATGAATGTCTGAAGACAGAGTGGAAATCATTACTTGCCTAAAAATAGATCTTATGCATTGTATCTTCAACATTTTGCACCTCAAGACTACATAATAGCATGTGAAGATGTCATTTGAGTGATAGCAATTGCCTGAACATTAGCGTTAACATTGAACCCATTTGCACAATCACAGCCCAATTCAGCACATATCCATTGCTATTCATCCTCATTCTGTAGTTTCACCTTTCTTTTCCTTAGTATGAATAAATCATTAGAACAGATGGCAAAAGCTTACCAATAAAAGACACTGCCGTTCTCAGCATAAGCCCACCATACTCAGTCAACATAAATTTGCTCAAGCAAAACAGCCCTTTTATGTTTTGGGAATGTATTCTGTTAGAATTGCTGATCATACTATTTTAACAATTAACCTAAAAGGGAACTATTCAGTCATTCCATAGAACTAGATTCTTTCACTACAATCTTTAGTTAATTACAGATGACTTGTTCTGATTATGTTCACTTCTTTGAAGACTATGCACACGCAAACCACACACATTCAGTTTCATATCCTGTGGTAAGAGAACAGGATTCATTGTAAAGCAGCCAGATCTTGAAGATGAAATATTATTGAAATGCGGTGAGACTATTAGTCAAAGATCTTACTGATGTATGATTGGGTTTGGATGTGTTTAGTTGCAGCTCGACTGGTAATCTTGCAATTGTTCAAACTTCATGTCAGCATAGCAAAGTCAAGAGTGAACTAAGGTATTTTCTTCAATCCTTTATTTCTATAAGTAATATGAATGATGTAGATTGATCTAAGTAATAATGAAATAAGCTTTTCACTAATTTTTTTTCTAGCACTCACACTGTAACCACCCATATAGTATAAAAATGTAGATATAAAAAGTGAATATATGTAAGGATAGCATAAACAAAAATAAAGATTGAAGTAGTAGCCTGCTTTATCCCTAATACATCTCCAAAATGTCATCCTTTGCATCTTTTGTTTATGATTGCAATTTTTCTCAGATTGTGTAAAGACACTGACCTGGAGAATGTATTTTTTGTTTAGAATCAATTTTCTGTTTACGTCTAATTCCTCCTATGCCTCATTCAAGTCATCAGCTGAATATCATCCCGAACACCCTGCACGATAATGCACTTTTCTGCAATACTAACAGACAACTTGTAAGTGAAAACTATAAGAATGGCCCATGAGTAAAAAGGCAGGGGCATGTATCCTTAATCATACCTTGCCATAAAGAGAAAGGAATAAAAAATTTGCATAGCTTGCTTTCAGGTTTTTTTAGATCTGATGTGAATTTATGCAGAGGTGAAATACTTGAGTTTTGTGGTTTGCTGATTAATATATTCTTTAAAAACTCAGTGAACCCATTGAGGGTTAACCATTCTGGGATCTCACAAGCTAGATTATAATGAAATTGGCATTATTTAATTTTCTCCAAGTGACATATTTCTGAAATTTGTGAACTGCATAAACAAATTTTGATGAGGATTAATGTCATTACTGAAAAAAAATAATCCTTCTGTTAAGTTAAAAATGTTTTAACGCAACTTTTAGAAGGCTTTTGAAGTGAATTTAGTGAAGATCAAAGTGAGAGATTTGACAGTCCTAGAGCTCAAATTGAAAAAAAAATCCTAATTAACATGTTGCATTAATCATAGACTGAGGCATTGCATTTCCACAGCCCCCAGTATTATGATTCTACTAACTGAAATGAAATTGAAACACTTGTAGGAGCCAAAAATACATAACAAAGAAGATAAGTATCCTCTGTGCAGAGCAATCACTGATGAGGAAAATATCTGAGCAAAACACAATATAAAAATGGAAAGTTCTTTTATTGATACATTAAATGGCTAGTTGTTATTTGTTATATCCACAGACATTCTGCCACTGTATTACTTTGCATTTCGAAACCTTTTAAAGTATCTGAGGGTTATGGAAGGTTTCATCTTAAAACCAGTAAGGACCATTAAATTATAAAGTCTGACCTCTTCTATAACACAGGCCCTGTAATTTAACTCAGTTACTCTTGCAGTGAATGTAATAGTTTAAATTGTTATGAAGCAAGACTTTCCTTCAAGAGGTGAAGAATCTATCACTCCCAATATCTGATAAATTATTAGTGTTATGCCATATTTTTGACTAGAATTACTCTGGATTTAAATTCCAGATATTGGCTCTCATTACACCTTTCTTAGCTAAATTAAAGAGTCTTTTGGTGTTCATTATTTTCTCTCTGTGAAAGCATGACTCTAGGAAATGTTGAAAAATGTGCTTGGCTAAATTGCACTAAGACTTTTAATACACTATAAACATGGTTTAATGATAGTATAATCTTGCACAAAATGCTTATGAGTACTGAACAATTACTTGCAGATATCCGACCAGTTAATTACCCATAATCACGTGGCTCGTTTACTTACATAGCAATACTTGATTTTTAAGCAGAAGTACCAAAAGACAAAAAGATTAAATCTGCTTCTTCTAACCATTCAAATATCCACCTTTATCTACCTGGAAGATTTTGGGATGGAATTCTATAAACATAAAAAATGAGGATTTAAAAAGTGCAGAATCTGGAATCAGGTGAAAAAAATTACAATAAAATTTGGGTTCATAAAGTCTAAGTGAAACTAAAGCAGTATAATAAATATGCATCAACATCAAAACATCTTTGATTTTCATAATTTTTGCTGTCACCAGAAGATGATCTATAGGATGGTATCTATGCTTAAAAATTGATTAAATGAGTAGCTGAAACAATCTGAGCCTAAACACTATATAAAATATTCTGAATTTAATTTCAAATACTCAGATTCATATGGAAGGAAAGAACTACTGCAGAGGATTTTCAGTGTAAGTTTTGGCTGACTACAGACAATTTTTCTGATGCCTTACAGCAAGTCATAAACTAGCTTTAACTGTAAGCATCACATGTCGTGGGGTGAGTCTCAGCATGGTTTTCTTACTAAAAGATGCATATATGTGATCAGTTCCTGAGTGCATGTATGTGTTTCTGCGTGCGGCTCTGTTCAATTCAAATTCATATGCCTGTTTCCTCTCCCCCCCATCCCATGGTCAATATCTACCAAATAAAACAGGTAAGTAGAAATCTCAATGTTACTAAGAAGTCACAAATTCTGTCAAAATCAGAATTCCTTGGGTGAAAAGGGGAGAGAGGTTTTGTCAGTGAACCTAATGAGAAGGCCTATGGAGGAAATGTGTAGTGTAAGCTGCTTCTTGACTGGGCTTCAAATAATCCAGTGGGTACAATGATGTTACTAATGTTTCAGCAGCAAGAAGAGTTGTCAGCCTCAGTTAGCACCTTGATAGATATGCATAAGTTTGTACAGGACTCAAATCTATGGGAAAATAGACTTCTGCTGCTCAAAGAATAGCTACTTTTTCTTTGGAATTCCTTTTCACTCCTGGTCTGAGTTTATATTCTTAGGGATTGGTTATGTGGAGAAAGCACTAGTTATGCCAGCATCAGGTGAACTCCTTCACACTTTAGCCACTACATTCTAGACAGAGAGTGGCTTTTCAGAATTTCTTTTTTTCTTTTTTTTTTTTTAGGCAGCAAATACTCAGCTAGCAAAGAGGTTATGCAGTGCACAGTGTCTGGGGACTACAGCTGTTGAGCTAGGAAACTCCTTTCACTCCTGTTGTCCATAGTGCTCATACAAAGAGTTACACTGTGGAACACAGTATTTTAGTCCAGACTTGTGTTGCAAAAATGTGGCTTCTGGTGCCTGATTCACTCTGTCACAGACATATGTGCCATAAGGGCTATATCTCATACCTGCTCCATTTACAAGACTTTGAATTAAACTCTTGTACTCACCTTGGAGAAAAATATGATAAAACATTGTTTTATGGCAGAGTAAAAAATTATTGATTACAGAATTTAGATGAATAAGGATGCTTTCATTACAGTTGGCTTAAATGCTTCTTGTTGTTGCTGGTGTTTAACCTGACTCTGCACATAATGAAATTGATCATCTTATTTAAACAGCTTGAGAGTTTGAGCCCAGGTAAGGTTGTCCAGAAAAAAAAAAAAAGCTGCTCATCTCTACAAATGACTACTGACTATTAGGAGTTATAAAATTCTATTGTCTAGATAATGTGCAGGCTAAACCTTGGTGTACTGAATTATTCATAACCAAACAGTACTCTCTGGAATGGTTTCATGTTTACAAACCAAGCATTTTAGAATTAGCCCAAATCAGCAACCACATTTCCATGTGCTACATATAATGAGGCAAAATTGATGGTAGACTTTGATTAAGAGACTCCAAGCTGACTGTGAATATCAGAAGTGATTTGTTCAGCTGATTGGAGCCAATGGCTTCAAGCACTTTCATCTAACTAGTCAGAAATGACTACCAAGATCGCGGAAACAAACAGCTGTTGAACTCACTCCTTGGGCCAGGAAAAGATATTCAGCAAAAAATACCTGAAGCGGTGGCACTCTCTGTTTTTTTTTTCTTTTTTTCATACTTTTGTTACTTTGCTTTATAATCTTTGGTAGGAATGTGGTTTTTATCATGTTTCACTGTAAGCCTCTCATTGGCATTGCAAACTGATCAAGATTTGTATTTCTCAAGCAGTCCAAGAGCCATACTCCAAAATCAACGACTCTTTGTCTTCTTTTTTTTAAATCATTACTTTTTGAATGGAAAAACACTGTTCACTGAAGTAAATACTGGAGTGCAGTTTCCCTTCCAGAAGTCAGCATAAAAATGAAATATAAGGATTGCCTATTATGTTGACCCATATTCTGTCAATATTTCTTTGTATATCCTTTCCTGTCTTTCCTGTTTGTCCATCTCCTGCCTTTCACTTTTACATTTTAAAGTTATGTGTAGAATATGATTATATATTAAATACCTTACCCATAAAAAGCCATATATTTTTTCTATTTTGAATCATTATATTAATAGTCTTTTTCCATGTGTGTGAAAAAATTGCATAAAAGCTTTTTTAATTTCACTACATAAACAAATACATTCAAAACCATAATACAGAGCTCAACCTTTTCAATTAGTTTTGTTCTTCTGTATATAAAATCATAGAACTTATCCAGTTTTTGAATCCAAATAAAGATGTAGATGCGTCATAGACACAATTCACAACAGTAATGTAAACAGCTTACTAAAAATTGGTCATAGACAGCTAAAAAGGAGATGGAAAAGTTAAATAAGTTTCAGTAGATTTCCCTTTCTGTTATCATCTCTGACTGATGTGGAAAGTTCACTGGCAAGAAGTGAGGGCAGAGGGAGAATTTCACACATGACGAAATAGATGGTTTGATGAACAGAGTCAAAGAAAGCATTTCATAAAATATGAACATATAAGAAACAACGCAAATAAGTTTATGAGGAAAGAACAGTCCTGACTGATAAAGGAGAAAGTAGCTTTAGTATTGATAGGAGGAATGTAAAAGGAAGCCACAAATCTGCTGATTATAATGATCTGGATAGAAAAACAATACTTCCAAATATGAAGAAAAGCAGTTGTGAACGTCTATGTTTTTTGTGGCGGTTTTGTTGGGTTTTTTTTCTTTTTTCCTTTTTTTTTTTTTTTGGCAGTGTTGTAGTCATGAATCCTTTCAGAGCATTACCTTTACCTGCTTTTGAAATGAAAAATGGGGATTCCTGTTTCTACCAATAAATGTCTACTACCTTCTTAGGGATAAATTTATGCAACAGCATCAATAAAATAACTAATAGGAAAAACTTTTCAAACACTGCTGTGTGTATGTTTCACAGTCTGCTCTGTATCTGGAATCTGGGCTAAAAGAGGTTTGGTTTTTTCCAGTCAGTACCCTATTACAGGATATTGAGACTGTGTATGTCGTGGTTTAACCCCAGCTGACAACTAGAACCCAGCAGCTGCTCACTCGCTTGCCCCTTTCCCCCCACCCCAGAAAGGTGAGGGGAAGAGGGAAAAAAAAAGGAGGAGAAATGTAGGGAAAAAACCCTTATGGGTTGAGATAAAGACCGTTTAATAGAAACAATAACAGAAAAGGAAAATAATAATAATAACAATAACAATGACATGGGTCACCCTCACCGCCCGGTGAATTGGCACGATCCCGAGCAGTGATTGTGGATACCTGCTCCCCACTAACACCCAGTTATATACTGAGCACGGAATATTTCATTGGCTATTCCACTGTTCTGTCCATGGGAAGCTGAAAAAAGTCCTTGGATACTGTAAATATCACGTAGCAACAACTAAAAACAATAGGTATTATAGACATTCCTTTCACAGCAATCACCAGAAAGAAAATTAACTCTTTGCCAGCTGAAACCAGGACAGTGTGTTACCTAGATGTGATGAAAGTACCCACTGCCATGAAAGTATCTGACACCAGACATTCAAAAATACATGGATGAAAACACTGGAAGATTAGCATACATATTAATGAAATTTATGAGTGACAAAAATTTCAATAGAATTCCAAAGATGAAAAGTAATTATTTCATTAGTAGAATGCAATTAACTTCCTCCTCCATCATAGAAGTCCTGCTGTAATGGAAACCTACTTCAGAAACAGTCTATAACAGTCTCTTCTCTTCTCTTACAGATTACCTTTTCTATGCTGGTTTACACTTTGATAGATGAGAAAGTAATGTTTTGGTTGTTTGTTGTCTTGCTTTTTCAAATCACGGACTCTGTACTATGTTACATAATTTTTCATCATTATTTTGCCTGTTTCTCCATCTATTAAAGTGCATCTTTGCACTCCATTTCATGGAAAATGTAGTTTTTAAAAGTGTGTAACTGAAAAAGGAGACAATAATCACAGATTTTCTTTTTCTGGTAGGAATTTATTTCCATTAAGGCTTTTGCTTCTCAATTTGCTTATGTTTTCTCAAGTCCTTCCACCTAGTTTATGCCTGCTCTGAGCTTCCAGACAAGCTATTATCCATTATTCATTAGGTCATCTTTCCTATGCCAATTTTTTTTTAATTACCCCACATCTTTATGATTCAATAAATGAGAGTTATATTGATAGTGTATTATTCAATGCAAAAACATTCTCAGTGCAAAATGAAATTGGAGGGGGTCCCCTGGAAGAATGTTAAGTTATAAGAGGAAGTTTTATATCTAAGGAATAAAACTTTTCAAAATTAAGTTTCTAACTCTTAGTAAAATAGCAGCAGCAATTAACTGTTCAACATGGCTCCATGAATACTTCTGAAAGGACTTTTCATGAGTTTGTGTCAATTCCTCTTAAAAAGGGACAGACATTTTCACACCTCAGAAAAACAGCTGCAGAAGGAGTAACATTTTGGACTTCTCATAGCTTTTGATTTGAAGGTAACCACATAATACAAGGTATTTCTGTTACAACATGGATTTCATATACACAAAATGTTAATGTATGTTTCACTTAACTTGTGAACGCCTTTTGATATTAGTTTGTTGTTATTTTTATTACTTGATTTACTGAATAATATTTTTTTACCAAGAACAATGAATAATGTAAACTACAGTATTTCAATATACAAAGTATGTCATAATCATTTTCCAAAGTTTTTATGTGTGCTTTCATCTATCAACACCTACAAAAGGAATTTTGTTCAGCTCTGTGGAAATACAAGAGAACCATATACTTAACAATATGAAAAATTACACTGAAATAAACAGCCCTACTTGTGCTTAAGCATATTTAAGTTCAATGCAGTTCAATTAAACTAAATTGAGATAGGGCAGAACAAAATTATGAAACCTAGTACAGATGTCAAGTCCTTTCCTCTCTATTTTTATTCAGTTGTTTGCTTGTTTAGGTCTTTAAAACTCCTAGGCAGCCACAGACAAAAAGACCATTTTAGGTAACAAGAATAAAGTATAAAAAAAATAAAGTGTAAAAAGAGATATCTTGACTTGATACTTTTAAAATAAAGATAACTGATAAAAGTTTCCTGCATATATAAAATTGCTTTATTTAAAGGTTAGCTTTGATATTAACTGAGATTTTAACTTGCTGCGTGTGTGCTTTATAGTGTCACATTGTTGTATTTTCATGACAGACAGAGATCCCTGCTTCATAAAAGTCAACAGATTTGAGGTTAAGATACTGAGACTAATAAGGTGAATGTGGATTGTCATCATTTATGGTTTTGTAAATCCAGGCAGCAATAAACAATTTTTTTATTCAGTTTGGAAAAAAAACCCAAACCCCAACACAATTTGTTTTCATGCAGGAGAAAAATGAATGACAAAAGCTCATCACTTTTCATGAAATTCAAGTTTTGACTTCTAACCACGAATATAATGACATATTGTGATTGATAATGACTGATGAGAGACTGAGATGTGCTTCAAAATTAGACCAGAAGCCATATATCATGAATATGGAATTTTTGAGCATTTTTGGCAAGTTCAAGTAAATGAATAAACATAAAAGGTCCTGCCATAAACTGGCATTAATTAGCACAGCACCAATGAGTTTAATAATGTTTTTCAGACTTAACCCATCTGAAGACCTGGCCAAGGGTTTTGCATGTTACATGTACATTGAAGTGTTTTGTTCAATTTCTTTAGTTTCTTTAGTTCTTTAGCACAGTTCCTTAACATTACAGTCATTTCAAAGATTTGGCAATATATTCAATTTCATCCAGAATTGCAATTAGGAGGCATTATTACATGCAAGCCATTCACAAAACCATACCTTCAAAGACGTACTTTTAACATGAAAATATAAAAATTAAAGAAATGTTAATTTATTACTATGGGTATGACCACAGCACTTTGAAGGACTGACATATGCTTCTGTAAATCCAGAATTAAAGGTTCAAAAATTTACTCCATTTATTAGTTAATAAGTAGATATTTCGAACATAGATCTATAATTGATACATACTCTGTCCTTTACATACTACTGAGCTCTTTTACTATATAATATGTGCAGAGCTACTCTATTATATGGAGGTGAAACTTTTATCTGCTAAATGGGAAGGAAATATTAAAAAGAGCTAACATTTCAGTTACTTAATGGAAACTAATTTTTTAGTAAGCTTGTTATGTGTATGGGAAAGATATGTAGAAGGTGGAGCCATCATAAGGACAGGTTTTGGGAAGGGGAGTATCTCCTCTCAACATGCCCCAGGTCAGTTCAGCTGAACATAGTCAAAATTGAACTTCTGAGATTTCTTCCAGAACCTTGACTATTTTCTGGTACTGCTGTCCTCCTTGCCATTAAAATACAGACGCTGTCATTAAAATACAGATACTGCAAAAACACAAGACTGAGGGAAACATTAAAGTTCATCTAGTGTATTATCCTATCCATAATTTTTATTTCATTTACTTTCATCTTACTTTAAGTATCAACATTTACCCACTGCAGTGCTCTAAATCTGTTCTTTAGTCTCTCGTCCCCTGAAAGCAATGCATTTTTCTTGTGTTCCAAGTCCCTACTTACTTTGACATATCTGTCTTTACAAAGACATCTCATTTTACCAACTTTTCTTCCTTTTCTATTAGCACATAACACTAACTTTGCTTTCTCTTATATTAGCATATAATAACAGCAGACAATAACAGCAAAGATATTAACACGTTCAAAACACATGCAAGAAGTTAAGTACTATAATATCACCAAGGATGGAAGGAAAGATGAACTGAAGTACAGATAAGAGCAGTCATATGGATTTTCACATCATTGGAAGACATAAGATACTACAGTTGTGAAGATCATATAAGAATGTGAAAGAATGAACCAGACTTTCTAGTTCTATTCTACCATTGGATAGAACTTCAAGATCAATTGGTCAACTCCAGTTTAGAACATTTCCATGCTGGTTCTGCTACACTGAACATTTCCTTTGAATTGATCTACACTATTGTAGTCTTCCTTTATATCCCTTTTCATTTCTTGTCATAGAAAACTGATAGGTACCATGACTTTAACAGTAGATATGCAGCTTAATCCACTGCAAACTGAAGTCTGTTAAAGACACTTCTTTGACTAAAATGAGCTGGATTATGGCAGTATTGGTTTTCAAATAAAAGTATTTGTGAAGGATTCAGAGACATCAGGCTGAACACTGGACAGCCCAATATAATTTGTTCAATACATTCCATTATTTGTTATAGTTTCTATTCTGTTTTCAGTTAGTTGCTGGCTTTTGAAATGTTGCAATTAAGAAAGAAAAGTCATAATTTACTGGATTCTATACCATGCCTTCAAATTGTGTCCTCAAAAAGATGCTTCAGCTTTTAAGCCTTGCACAGTTTGAAAGTCTGCATGATGTTGCATTAAACTTTTAAATCAAAAGTTATATTTCATCTGGGATTTCAATTAGAAAAGTACAGTTTCCACCAACCATGCTTTTATTAAGGAATTAGAAATTACATTGGATTTTTTTTGTATCTTAATAGAATATTTATGAGGGGAGAATGCTATACACATAATATAACTTAGAAAGCTAGTCATACTATCATCAACGTGTTAGCCACCTCCAGAAAGTGTACCTTCTCTAGACCTTCTCCAAATCATCCTGTGGAAATTCTTATTTTTGTCTTCTGACTCTAGAAGACAGCTGCCTAATTTATATTCCTTAAATAGATGCTTAATGTCAAATGTTAAGAAGGAAATTAATAGAGGATCAACAAAAATACTACTAATACAAGAAAAGAAATTTTGCTTCATTGAGTAGAACGCCAAATAAATTCCTTCAGAAAAAAGGTAATGATGAAGGTATGCCATATGCTGTAACAGGCACTTGAAATATACCTATGGTAAAGAACCAATTAAAATGTAATAAAGATACCACGATGTGATCATTTTCAGTTCAATAATTCAAGAAAATAATAATCCAAGAGAAAACGCCTAGAAAATGACTGCAGAATATATACTAATTCTTAAAGTGTGTCTAAAATCAAGTAGAAGGATTTTGGTGGAGTTTTTAAATTCTTTTTTTTTCTATAATGATTCCTGTGCATTCACTGAAGATTCGTTTGCTTATATGAAGAAAAAGAAATAGAGGCTGGTTAAGCACCAACAAAACATTAACAATAGTGAATAATACAAATATGAAAAGAAGAAAAGGACAGAAAAGCAATTATGAGAGAATACTTCTTGCAGGGATTCAAAGGACTTTCTCTTCAGTCTCTTACTTCTGAGGACAAGACTGAAGAAAGAGTGCATACACTGATTCTTTGATTGAAGGAAAACCTCTCTCCATAAGAGATGCTACAGATCATCGCTCACTGTTTCCAAGTGCCTATTTCATTAAAAATAATTTGAAAAGCCATATCAACTAGTAATTCAGGCACCCTGTCTGTTATCAGACCCCCTTGGTATGGTAACAAATGCTCTTCTCAAACACTGATCAGCTTCTTCCTTCTTAACCTGCTCTTAGATCCTGCTCATAAGGAGAGCTTGTGTATCATCACCATTTAGGGCTTATTACAAAATCCACTTGAACCCCTTGAGTTGAAGGATTCTCCTTACTAATTCCTTGCCAAGGAAAATCTTTGACTAATTTTGACCACTATAAACACATGAGGTAGCTATCAGAGCCATATACATTGCCAACTTGTACTAGCCTGTGACTCATATTGAGATTGACTCCTTGCTGCCTGTGAATATAACATTGTTAAAACTGAACAATCAAGAATTTTCTATGCCTACAGAAGCTTTCCAGAACCTTTTGTTCCTATGGAGTACGGGGAATAAAGATGAAGAGGAAAGAATAAGGAATCAACAACATAATTCTGTGGACCCAAGATGTGTTTTAAAATTATTTTTGCCAGTGCATTTAGCAGTAGGGGACAATGTCCCCAGTCTTCACAGTGTCCTTTTTCTATGGTCTATGTATTGCAGACTCCAGGGTGGATGGTAGTAGCTATCATGGAGGTGATCATGTCTCTCTTTTTCCTCTGGGAAGCAAGATATTCATATATCAAAGTTCCACTGCATAAACACATGTAAAAATAATATGTAAACCTCTTTACAGTAATATTCTGTTGTTTTTGCAGAATTTGAATCAGTCCCATTTGTAAATAGCAACTTGTTCCCAAACTTCAGCTGAGAACAGAATAGAAAAAGATGTTACCTCAAGTATCTCCAAAATATTTCAGTGCATTGCATTTTTTTCTTCCCAATTAATTGAAAAGCCTATATATGTTTTAAAAGGTTTTCTAGCCTGTAGCTACACAACAGGCTGTAAAACAAAGCTATGTAGTTTCAGACTGCTGAATCTAGCCAGTGGACCTTGGCAACGTCTTGCTAACCTCATCCTAAAGTAATCACAGACAGAAAGAGAAATATTAATTATTTTTAAGCAAAAAAACGTTTTCTTACCTCACCTGAAATACCCTGATCTCTATCTAGCTACCTATCTGTATGACCTGTATGTATTGAGTTATTCTAATGTAGAGATCAGATATTCTAAACACATACCTTATGATTTAATTAACAAATTAGTAAGCACTGTAAAGCTGACCTTCACCACTTCATATGCAAAGAATTCTCTTTTTATAGTTGCCCTTTTTAAACATAGAACATTATGAGTCTATGTTATCAATCTGCAGAAGATATAAAGAACCTGTCAACTTGGGAAGGCCTGGGGAAAACAGAAAAAACCAAGGCGTCTCACTACAAATCCTTTTGAAACTCCCAGGGTTTGGTCTCCAGACAGGCCATACTGTGAACACTGTTCAGTTATCAGTGCTGATGAATCGAAGGGTATGAATGTGTGATACAAGATACAACTTTTTGTCACTGATCACAGAAATTGATTTGCTGTAAATATGTTAGCTTGCATTTTTTTGCAATTTGGAACTCAGATTATTCATTGTTGTTTCAACATCAATAGACGCATAAAAGAAAGAAGACAGACTGTAGAGACAGACTGTAACAGAAGAGCTAGCCAGATCTCTGTGGCAGAACTGCTGAGAAATCAGGTAGAGGTCTAGAGGAGACAAACATACGGAAACTATGGAAATGAAACAGTGATGGACTTTGGGTGATTTCAGTTCCTCCAATGAGATAAGAGTCACAGAAGCAGCTTCCATGTCAAGCTGGAGAGCATCAGATTTCTGAAGATGTTTTGAAAAAAGTAAAATTTTCAGGCAATTGAAATGTAGATAGCAAACATAGTTTAGACTCACGTCGTTAGAAGATCCCTGGTTATGGGAGAGAGATGGCTGATATACTGAACCAGTTTATATGGAAAAAATAAAGCTGAGGCTCTTACAGTAACAGCTGAACTAGACATTGTGCAAAGTAGTGATTATTACAGAGTTAATCATTTACGTAAGATTGATATAGTGACTCTAAATGTTTAGTGTCTCTGAAACTTTTATGAGGGAGAGGGGGGAAAGTATCCAGGGGAAGATAGATTCAGTGGTCCTATCTACAAACAAAAGGGGAAAAAAATTGTACCAAAAAATATTTGTATATGAAGGTAAGAATTGAAAGCCCATGCGTGTTTCACTGTTATTACTGATTTTTGCAGAGCCTAAGAAAAATCTAAGAAAAAATAAATCACAATAGGTGACTATTATCTGTGTTGCACACATGAAGGTTTGTTTATAACTCTGGGAATTATGGTATGTAAGTATTCATTTCTGGTTTAGAATACCTGCTCTGCTGTAACACTGGCACCTGCATGATATTTATGGAAATAAACACAAACAATGCATCTTCCCTTCCTCTCACACAGTAGGGGTAGGTAAAGCAGAAAAAATCAAGCAGAACTTTATTTAGAGACAGTAAGGCAGGTGTGTGGGTTTTCAAACTATTTCAGTGTACTGGAATACTACAGTGAAAGGCTAGATTTTCTTATTGTGATCTTTTTCCATTTCTGCAGGCAACAGCAACAGCAACAGAGAGAGACAAAAAAGTAGAAAAAATGATAAATCAGTAGTTTCACCATCCAAGAAAAATAGTCTCATTCAAGAAAGAAAACTCCTCCTACCATGATAAGAAAGCTGACAAGTCTCTCTTGGTTTTGGTCTTATTTTCAAGTAATTTATTTCATTACATGTTTTTTAATGTGGAAGTTATGTACCATATGCAGACCTAATGTCTTTGTTATCACTCAAAACAGGTTGAGATGTTAAAAATCAAAATAACCCATTTTACCAGTTACATTAACAATAAAGTGAGTAGACAAAACTGCAAAGAAGTCTGTCGTTTAGCTTACTTAAGGAAAATGCCCCAGAAAGCTCTAGCATATTTGGATTAGATCTGAGCTTTAAGGATGCTCACATGTCCCAACCTACTGAAAGTTCATGACTTTGTATAGTGTCTCATAATTGAAAGTTTATGGTTTTGCTTTAGAGTACAGTGACAGTTTGGGTACGCATCTCCGTTTTTCAGTAGTCCTGTTTAATAAAAAGTTGGAAAGTAAAAACAAATACCTTATTTCTCTTCTTTGTCTGGTCTCCTTAGCTAGTATTTGAGAAAGTAATCACTATTGTTATGGATGTACATGATAGCTATGACCAATAGGATGCTGATTTTGGGTAGTTTTTGCCATATATTTTGTTACAATAGGGAAAAACAAAACTGAAAAATGACCAAAAACTCACTAAAACCTCATAGATAGATAGATAGATAGATAGATAGATAGATAGATAGATAGGGATGGAGAGATGGATAGAAAGAGAGGCAGTTCCAAATACTTTTTAATTCTAGGCAGGGCTAGATCATACTTTGAATGAAAGGGAAAAGGTGGCTTTTACATTATAACTAAACAGTATCTCCTATAACTGTTTCAATTTGACGTATTCCTAATTTGCTGTACCACATGGTGTATCAACTATTTCCTATCGAACCTGGCACCATTCTTGGAAAAAGAGAAGTAATATAGGTCAGAGAAAAGGGAGGATATAATGCTGTTACCTTTCTGTCATTCAGTTCTACAACAAGCCTCATGAGACAGTACTTCTGACAGCAAATTCTGTCAAAATAAGACTCCTGAATAAATAACATGAAGTCTGTTCTGTGAGATCTTGTGCAGGAAGAAATAAAATCCCCAATAAATTTAATTTACCCTTTGACAGCCTTATACAGTCATGATGTCCAGATGACCACGCAGATGGTCACTGCATTGGCAAAAGTTAAAAAGAATACTTGTAAAACTCAATCTCAAAACTCTCTCATAAAGAAAATTGCAGGCAATTGGATAAGGTCACTAGCTTGTTAAATAAATCAGAAAAAATATTCTTCGTTAAGGTCAATTGATCAACTGTTGGCAGTAAAAAAATGCACTGCTTCAAAGTTATTTTCGCTCTAGTTTACTACATTCATCACAACTAAAATAATAAGTTATAAAAAAAGATCTGTTCAGACTTGGGTTTTATACTTCTTAGCATAAAATATGTATTTCATGACTCACCTAAAGACCCACAAACCTCACATACCTTCATAGAAATTAAGCTAATATATGTCACACTTTCATAAGTTGTGAATTTCAGAGTGCCCATGACAATTAAGGTTCAAAACCAACACCTGGTGCTGCACCACGACCCACACGGGGAACGGGGCTGTCCCACCGCCCTAGGGCCTAAGTAACCGCGCCTGAACCCTCCCAGACAAATGTTTGTCTAACCTGTACATGAAGTCTGTAACCCTGCCTTGCTTCAATCTTCTCCTCTCTAGACTGATCTGAAATTTACCTTCTTTCACTGGATTTAGGTGCGTTCGTGCGCAGGTGTTGGCAGCAGGGGGGCTGCAGGGGCAGCCTCTGTGAGGAGAGGCCGGGGCTGCCCCGTGCTGGACACAGCTGGTTTCAGCCGGCTCCAACTGACCCACCACAGGACAAGGCTGAGCCTGGCAGCCGAGGTGGGGGTGACTCTAGGAAAATATAATTAAAAAAGGTGAAAAAACACCACACAGCAGTGTGAGGGGGAAGTGGAAAAAAAAAAAAAAAAGGTGTGAGAAACGATCCTGCAGACACCAGGGTCAGTGAAGATGGAGGGAAGGAGCTGCTCCGGGCACCAGAGCAGAGATTCCCCTGCAGCCATGTGGAATTTGGATAATGAGGTAAAGTCTCTGTGCTCAAAGAACAATTAAGACTGGCCTCGCTATCTCTTGTGCAAACCAAGGGAGTGGAGACTCGCCTGGCTAGCACGGGATGCAGATAAGGAGGGGGCCCTGCGGAGGCAGGACAGCCCTGCTTTTGTCAGTGAAGACAAGGTAACAGGAACTTGTGTAGTTCTTTGTTTCTTGGAAGGCTAATGTGCCCAGTGACTGACCTCTGCCTCATTACCTGTGAAATGCATATTAAAGTTGACACCCCTGCATATGCTAATGAAGATTATCGAGATCATGCTAAACATATATGACTATAGCACTCGTCGCTCCACCCAAATCATACTATATGTCACCTACGGGAGGGAAACCTTGTAACTTTGGGGATAAAAAGACGGAGAAAATGACTGTTAAATTGGGAGAGAAGAACCTCAATACCTGACGGACCAGCCGACGGGCTGCGTTCTCTTCCTCCACCCCAGGCAGGGACGCCTTCTGGGTAAGCGCTGCGCCTTTCACCCGCTGGTGAATGGTACCCCCGGGTTGTTGTATTATTATCATTGGTTTTGCTAGCAATATTAACCTTAATTAATAGCGCTATTGTAGTCAGTGAATTTATCAACGGCAATCTCGAATCTGTTCTGTCGCTCTCAATAAAATAACTAATTTTGATTTTTGTGAATCTGACTCAGTGAAAGTCCTTTGTGGGGACTCTGATAGACAAATCAGTGAAAGTTCTGGGACTCTGACAGACAAATATCAAAACTGCATTCCTTTTAACGCGACAAGCCCCTGGAGAGGACAGCGGTGGAGCACATACCCTCAGCTGCAGCCTGTGGAGAACCCCACACCAGAGCAAGCAGATATTCCCTGAGGGAATGGCAGCCCATGGAGGAGCAGGGGAAAAGTATGAGAAGGAACTATCATGGACTGACTGCAAGGCCCATTCCCCATCCCCCTGCGCTGCTTGGGGCAGGGGGGGAGAGAGCGAGAGATGAAGGAGTGACTTCGAGCTTGGGAAAGGGTGGGGTGAGGGTGGGGGGAAGGTGTTGTATCAATTTCTCTTTTATCTTGATCCATGGTTTTTTCCATCCTATTTTCTGCCCCTTGTCCGATTGAGGAGGGAGAGGGAGAGAGTGGCTGGGTGGGGGTCTGGCAGCTTGCCAAGGGCCACTGCCTACAGTATAAAAGATAAGAAAAGTGAGGAGAAAAAAAGAATCCCACACGTCAGAAGACAAAAATATTGCTTGCAGCCTACATTATGTCTGCGTAATATGTAGTTTGACAACTAAGCACATTCCAGGGAGGGTTTATGAGAAGAAATATATGGTTTCATTCTGTGCCTCATTGATAATGTCGATTTGTAAAGGTAGAATATGACTTAGGCTACATCTCCATCATTCCATAGTCCTGAAACTATGCTACTATTGCAAATCCATTAGTGCTAAAAGGAGCAACACATATAATTTGGCCTTTATCTGTGAGAAAGGACTTGCTAGGAATATTACTTGGTTGTCCAAATCTATACTGTTTTAGAGCTGCTAATTTTTTGAAGGAAAATGAGCAAATTTTATATGGAAATCAAGGATTTCAGTGACTAAGTAACTGTCCTATACCTTTCTTACACAAAATCCACTTTCACAGCAGAGTTGGACTTTGAAGGGCAGAAACATCATTCAGATTAAATGTAGATATTAGGTTTTAAAAAGGAAAAAATAATTATAAACTGCATTTTCTTTCCTTTTTCTTTTTTTCCACAATAAAGGCTTATGTTTGAGGGGTTTTCCGTTTATATATATATATATATATAGGATGAGGGAAAGGCAGTGGATGTTGTTTACCTGGACTTTAGTAAAGCCTTCAACACCATTTCCCACAGCATTCTCTTGGAGAAACTGGCTGCTCATGGCTTGGATGCGTGTACTCTTTGCTGAGTACAAAAACTAGCTGGATGGCCGGGCCCAAAGAGTGGTGGTGAATGGAGTTCAATCCAGTTGGTGGCCAGTCACAAGTGGTGCTCCCCAGGGCTCAGTACTGAAGGCAGTTCTCTTTAATATATTTATCAACAACCTGGACGAGGGGATTGAGCGCACCCTCAGTAAGTTTGCAGATGACACCAAGTTGGGTGGGAGTGTCAACATGCTTGAGGGTAGGATGGCCCTACAGAGGGATCTGGAAAGGCTGGATTGATGGGCCGAGGCCAATGGTATGAAGTTCAACAAGGCCAAGTGCCGGGTCCTGCACTTGGGTCACAACAACCCCATGCAACACCACAGGGTTGGGGAAGAGTGGCTGGAAAGCTGTCTGGCAGAAAAGGACCTGAGGGTGTTGGGGATGTTGGTCGACAGTTGGCTGAATATTAGCCGGCAGTGTGCCCAGGTGGCCAAGAAGGCCAACAGCATCCTGGCCTGTATCAGGAACAGTGTGTTGAGCAGGACTAAGGAAATGACTATCCCTCTGTACTCTGCACTGGTGAGGTCACACCTTGAATAGTGTGTTCAGTTTTGAGCCCCTCACTACAAGAAAGACATTGAGGTGCTGGAGCATGTCCAGAGAAGGGCGACAAAGCTGGTGAGGGGTCTAGAGCACAAATCTGATGAGGAGCGGCTGAGGGAACTGGGGTGGTTTAGCCTGGAGAAAAGGAGGCTGAGGAGAGACCTTCTCGCTCTCTACAACTACCTGAAAAGAGGTTGTAGCGAGGTGGAGGTCGATCTCTTCTCCCAAGTAACAAGTGGTAGGACAAGAGGAAACGGCCTCAAGTTGCACCAGGGGAGGTTTAGATTGGATATTAGGAAAAATTTCTTCACCAAAAGGGTTATCAAGCACTGGAACAGGCTGCCCAGGGAAGTGGTGGAATCGCCATCCCTGGAGGTATTTAAAAGACGGGTAGATGTGGTGCTGAGGGACATGGTTTAGTGGTGGTTTTGGCAGTGTTAGGTTGATTGTTGGACTTGATGATCTTAAAGGTCCCTTCCAACCTAGACTATTCTGTGATTCTAGTATGTATTTTATTTTTTAATGTCAAACATCATCCAGTAGCCAAGCTTTTATTCCCAAGCCATCATAGCCAAGTTTCACAAGAAAATGCATTTGCACATTTTCAAGAAGAATGTTGTCATAAATTGAAGCCTATGTAAGAATAAAACAAACTGCCCTTGTGAGAGGTTCTGTTCTAGATGCAGAGGTCAATTTTGACCTATAATTTCCATTTGTGTCAGTGTAGGATTCAGGGCAATATTGGTCTTACTGTTTTCTGTAGGAAATGGCTTTAGGTTATAAAAATTGGTGTGCAAATATTCTTTGTTTGGGGATTATATTTTATTTTATTTTATTTTATTTTATTTTATTTTATTTTATTTTATTTTGTTTTGTTTTGTTTTGTTTTGTTTTGTTTTTCAGATCTAGTCTATTTAGGATTTCAAACTGTGCACATCACTGTAATCATCTGAACCTAGTCCCCAAAGCCAAAACTGCTTGTAGTTGCCTCCATCATTATCATTAAAGTATAGATGTGAAACTATCAGAGCTTTGTTTTAATGAGCTACAGTTCTTGTTCTAGCCTCAGTGACAATTGTCATCTCAGTCTTGCAAAAGCAGAAGAAACACAACGCTGCTGAAATTTTTGTTTTCTCTTTTAGTGCCTACTCTGTTCCCTATTACAAGTTTGTAATGGCAAAATGCATTTTTTAAAATTTTACTGCATTACAACATAAGGGTCAGTGATGCTTACCCTGCAATCAGGAGCCAGGGCTGCATGCTCAGTTAGAATGAACTGGTGTAACTCTAGTCGCTTCGCTGGACTAGCGTAATTTCATATCAGATACAAAATCTCAGCAATAGCCACTACATTAGAAAACACAGTAGAGTCCAGCCAAAGCATCACTGACCTGTTTTCCCTTTAAAAAGTGCATATAGGAAAAAAGTATTTTAGGTTAAAAAGGATTATTTTAATATAGCAATTTCACTGAGTGCAACTCATTAGGCACACACAATTTATAACAACATTATCAAAATATCTTCAATAAAGAAATCATATAAACAACCACAGTGAATTAACACACTTGAATAAGAAATGTGCTGTGGCCTTCTGCACAGAACAACAGTTGGATTTGGCTGTATATGTCAGATCAAATCATAGTTACTAAAAGCATTCACTTTTCTGATATGAGCAGAACAGACAAAGAAACCTTCTTGGAGAAGATGTTTACCCCAAGGATAAATGGAGCTAGAGATTAAGACATTGAGGAGCAGGATACCACTGAGCAGATGCTAGGTGATAACAGGAATTAGGGACGCTCATGGCAGAAATGCCTACTGCCAGCTGCAACCACCACAATCACTGTGAGACAGGGTGCCAGAAACATGGGAAAATGTAAACGGGTATCAGGAGTGAGAGAGATAAATGGTAGGCTGTGGCTGAGTATATTGAAACAGGTATTTAGAAATGACTGTCAGATTTAGAGCAGCAGGGAATGACTGAAAGCCACTGAGAATTTTCAAAAACACTCTGTTTTGAAAGGACAACAGTCTGGGTTCTTGGAACTACTGTGACAGAAGGATTTAGAAAATGATCCTTCACTGAATTATGATGGTCTGTAATAGGATGCACCACCAATGACTGCATCATTTCTCAGGCTATATGTTCCAAAACTCACTTCTAATATCATAGAATCATAGAATGGTTAGAGTTGGAAGGAACCTTAAAGATCACCTAGTTCCAACCCCCCTTCCATGGCCAGGGACACCTTCCGCTGGATCAGGTTGCACAAAGCCCCATCCAACCTGGCCTTGAACACTTCCAGGGATGGGGCCTCCACAGCTTCGCTGGGCAACCTGTTCCAGTGCCTCACCACAATCACAGTATAAAATTTCTTCCTAATATCTAACCTGAACCTACCCTCTTTCAGTTCAAAACCTTTACCCCTTGTCCTATCACTACACTCCCTGATAAAGAGTCCCTCTCCACCTTTCCTGTAGGCCCCCTTTAAGTACTGGAAGGCTGCTTTAAGGTCTCCCTGGAGCCTTCTCTTCTGCAGGCTGAACAACCCCAACTCTCTCAGCCTGTCTTTGTCGGAGAGGTGCTCCAGCCCTTGATCATCTTCACGGCCTTCCTCTGGACTTACTCCAATAGGTCCATGTCCTTCTTATGTTGGGGGCCCCAGAGCTGGTGGGGTCTCATAAGAGCAGAGTAGAGGGGCAGAATCACCTCCCTTGAATCACAGAATCATAGAATCGTTTAGGTTGGAAAAGACCTTTAAGATCATCTAGTCCAACCATTGACCTTACTCTACCAGGTCTGCCACTAAACCATGTCTCTAAGCACCACATCTACATGACTTTTAAACACATCTAGGGATGGTGACTCAACCACCTCCACGGGCAGCCTGTTCCAATGTTTCATAACTCTTTCAGTGAAAAATTTTTTCCTAATGTCCAGCCTAAACGTCCCCTGGTGCAACTTGAACCTGTTTCCTCTTGTCTTATCGCTTGTTACTTGGAGAAGAGATCAGCTCCCATCTCACTATAGCCTCCTTTCATGAGAGGCATCTCAGAGAACTGGGGAATTGTGAATTACCTGTCATGCAATCTGGGACTGTCAGGCAGTGATGCATGGGAATACAGGTCTTTTCCAACCTAAATGATTCTATGATTCTATGATTCTATGATACATGAGGAGAGCAGTGTCTTGGCTTGTATAACCCTTTTAAGGTTTGTGATATTGTTCATGCCATAATATGACAGCGTGTTTACCATCTCCCTGGCTAGCTCTGTCTAACATGGCTGACAACATATTTCAATGTGAGTTATTGAAATGGAAGTAGCAGTCAGATAAAAGCATGAAATCTTGATCCTCTAGTTACTAAAATAAATTATGACATAAGTGTAACACAATGGTAGTTAAATGCAATGTCACGGAACATTTACTATCCAAACAGGGCTTTTTCCTTGCAAAGTTCTTTGTAGAACAAGGTCCCTCTGGATGGCATCTCTTCCCTCCAGCATGTCGACCGCACCACAAAACTTGGTGTCACCAGCGAACTTGCTGAGGGTGCACTCAATCCCAACATTCATGTTGCCAACAAAGATGTTAAATAGTGTCAGTGCCAGTACTGACCCCTGAGGAACACCACTTGTCACTGCTTGCCACTTGAACATCAGTCCATTGACCGCAATTCTTTGAGTGCAACCATCCAGCCAATTCCTTATCCACTCGGTGGGTCCATCGATCATTACGTCTCTCCAATTTAGAGTCAAGGGTGTCGTGCAAGACAGTGTCAAATACTTTGCACAAGTCCAGGTAGATGATGTCAGTTGCTCCATGTAAAGACAAGTGTGCTTATACTGGAATTTATTTTGAGATTCCAACTGTTCCTGCTTGAATTTACACTTCAGTTTAAGGTCAAAATTCTGTTTGATTTATCTGTTATCAATAGCCATACATAAATCACTCAGTAAAAGACTGAAGATGCATCTTTAGACAAAGGTTTGCATCACTGAGTTTTGCTGAGGAACTCAAGATCAGAATTGGACCCTGGTTGTTCTGTGGACCATGAGCATCTGTGGGAGTGAAGACACATCCATCAGAAGACTCCCTCAGTTGATTCTCCCTCAGAGAAAGACGGGTGCCACTGCACTGTGCTGCCACTAGCTAGGTGAATCCCACTGTGAGACAGCACCTACATGCAGTGCTCCTGCCCTGGAACTTTTCCACTTCAATTCAGTAATCAGAAGTATCTACAGCTATTTCAGATTTCCTACAGTGCCTGAAACATCACCACTGTGCTGACACATGTTCCTTTCTGCATCTCTGATGGTGGAATTCAGGTCTAGCCTTAGGTGTCTATATGTAGGTATCTGCATGTACTGTAGATGTCTGGGTCCCTAATACCAGCCAATATAGCCTTGAGAGTGATTTAGCTCCTGTGCAAACAGGTGCCAGCTGTGGTCAGGCAATTGCTTAAATGTCATCTAAGCACTGATGTTATTATCTCAGGAATGTTTCTGCTGCTCACCCTTAGGCACCTGGTTTCATCTGAGACTCTCTAGTGAATCCCACCAGGTCTCCAGACACCTCTCCCAGCAGGCATTTGGGTGCAACTCCCTGCATCAGATCTGCCAGCCCCACAGATGTCTGCAGTGGATATCCGAGTAGCCCGGATGTGTCAAATGACAGCAGACACATCTGTATGGGCAGTCATGCTCTAGATTTGCATTATTTGTAATACAGGGTAAGCACATAATGCACAGTTGGAAGTCGCAGTTTAGGTATCTTGATTATTAACCAAATCCCAGTCCTGGATCTAGGCACATCAGAAGCAAAGGAAGCCTGAGGTCCAATTGATGTCAACAGAAAAAGAAAATAAAGAATAAAGAAGAGGGATAAATTAAATCTTCAACTAGTCCTTCCTTTGAGGAAGGTGTCTATAATCAAATACATACTCTATAGCCCAAACTGAGTAGATAGAGCACTTTTAGATATTTTTCAGGAAGTGTCAGCAGGTCTAATTTTAAAAGGGCAGGTCAGACTGTAATGGTACAGCTAAGCTTTTATTTCCTCCATAAGAAGGTTAATACACTTTTAAAAGGTAAGAAAAGAAAGAACATGCTGTAACCTTTTATCCTTGTCTTTAACCTGACACTAACAAAAACGGAGGAAATGCAGCCTGCCACCTCCTCTCACATCACCACACGCTGCTGTGTGCCTGGCGTTCCCAGAAAGCGGTATCAGTCGCAGACACATGTGGATGGGTGGACAAATGCTCCCAGGAGGCAGACATACATATCAGTCCCTTCACCCTGCACAGGAAATAAGAAATTAACTCCCAGGAAAGCACTGACATGGAAAGAAAGAAAAAAAGGTTGCTTTCCCGTGATTTAAATACCCATTGATACTATCAGTGCTGTTAACAGTCCAGCTATTTGGAGTGAAGTCTTCATTGTGCCCAAAAAATTCTACTTAGGGCAACTGCAGAGTTTTGCTCTCCAGTGATAATATTTCCAGCATGACCCTGCCTCCATCTCCTCATGAAAATTACCCCATCTGTGTGGTGACATAGGAGAAAAGAATGTTTCTCCTGTGGAGACATCACTGCTGGGCTGGGATGGAGAGAGAGAGACAAGACATGGTGTGGAGGGGAAAGAAGCTACTTTTCATTGGCAAAACAATTGTTTCTGTAGGCCATTTGGTATATATTGGGACTAGAAGTTCTGGCAGGATGAAGCTATCCGATACTAAAGAGAAAAAAATAAAAGGCTCTTCAAATAGTTAAAGGCTGGGAAAGGCTTGCTGTGTTTGAAGGAGCTCCCTTGAATTCAAGCCATACTGCTGATTACGGCAGGAGTCCTGGGATGGAGAAGAATGGTTTTATGGAGTCTGAAGGCAGGCATGATTTGCAGGCAAAGGAGCAAGTGGAGATCTAACTCACAGATAATTACTGCTTTTTATAATTTTTTTCCCCCTGTTGAGTGCTTTTAAAAAAAATAGGCCACAAATTTCAATGAGTATTTTAGACAAATTCTAACCTTATTAAACTCTTAGTTAAATGGCAATTATAAGACTATAAGACTATATACAGTAATGCAACTTGCTGACTGGACTCCTGCCCTGCCAACCCACACCTGAAAGAAGAAAAGCAGACAGGATACTGCTAAACATATGGGGAAGTATTAGCAGATACATTTGCTGGGAAAAATCATGAAGTCGTCTCCCACCATGCTTATTAGCATGTTCTCTACTCCTTACCTATCACAGAACAGTGGCTTTTTATTGCTCTCTGCTGGACCTGGGCATACCTGCATTTAAAAAAATAACTACAGGCTGAGAATACTGAGAGAAATAAAATAAAAAAAATAAAATAAAATAAAAAAGCGAAGATTCAATTAGGAGACATCAGGAATATTTAGGAAACCTTATTATGTAGTATTTATTTGGCCTGTTTAACTTTCATTCATTTACATAAAGGCTGGGTAAAATATTGAAAACTCATGAATATGTAGGAGGGATTCATGAAATTATTCTAAGAAAAAATAGTTTCACGCAACTACCTTCTTGTGTATTTACTCAGTAGGACCATGGAAAATCAAAGTCCATCTTACCCAAGCTTTTGGCAATTTTGTCTCTTCTTCTGAGAAAGATTCCAGCTGACTGATTGCAGTACAGGATTTGTGGAATATTTTAAATACTGCAGTTCTTACCAACACAAGGACTAAAAAGAACTTTTACAGCATGAACAAAATTAAAGCTAAGGAATTTTATTTTTAATTTCTATAATCATCTTGAGTACTGTGAAAATTAGAAAGAGCAAACAAAATCATCACACTTGAGCTTTCCTTTCTCTAGAATTCCTAATGGGGATATGAGGTCAATGTCAATCAGGCAAATGGGATGAGGTAACTGCATCGAGAGAGCAAATAATTTACTACAGTAGCTGAGGTTTCCATTTTTAAAAGCCTAGAAGTTTAACACACCAGTGTTAATATTGAAAAATGTGGCTGATTCCTTTTATCAAAGTATAATACATATTTTATATCCCTGCCAATTGTAACTAGACCATAGGCAGTGAACTTAAAATATAAGCCCGTGCTTTCTCTCATAGCTTGCAGCATTATTTTATGCGCACCCTATAAAGGGCGCTTCTAAGAAAGATCGGGACAAACTTTTTAGCAGGGCCTATTGTGATAGGACAAGGGGTAATGGTTTGAAACTAAAAGAGGGGAGATTTAGACTAGATATAACAAAGAATTTTTTTACAATGAGGGTGGTGAGACACTGGCACAGGTTGCCCAGAGAGGTGGTAGATGCCCCATCCCTGGAAACATTCCAGGTCAGGTTGGGCAGGGCTCTGAGTAGCCTGATCTAGTGAAAGACGTCCCTGCTCATTGCAGGGAAGTTGGACTAGATGACCTTTAAAAGTCCCTTCCAACCCAAACTATTCTATGATTCTATGATTATGCTATTATGTAATAACAATCAGATATCATAGAATAGATGACTATACAATCAGATATCAAGAAACTAACAATCAGATATCATACAATCATAGATAGATGACTATAAGTAAGATCAGGTACTTTGGTTGCTTCTCAGCATCCTAAGATAATATGAAATGAAGTGAAATGAAATGAAATGAAATAAAATAAAATAAAATAAAATAAAATAAAATAAAATAAAATAAAATAAAATAAAATAAAATAAAATAAAATAAAATAATAATTAGTAGAATGAGTTTCTACAGGATTGCTAATGTGATGCTCATATCTAAAAATTTCATTACACAGATCCATGGCCATCCCCAGTCACGTTTTGTGATTGCCCATACCTGAAGAAGGTTAAGCATAGACCTAAGCAAGCAATGCCGTGAAAATAAAATTGTTCAGTTCTGGTTTTTTCTGCAATAGAATCTGCATGAAAAAGATGCATTTTCTCCAGCAGTCCCTAGACTGTGATGTATTTCAGCACGTAAACAATATGTCACAAGTTCTCAGTTACACGGAAGAATTATTGAAATTGAAAAGACATGATAAATACTTTTTATTTCTTATTATGATATTTTCTCATTCTATTATCTGCATGTAATTGTTTTAAAAACTAACTTCATTACACACAGATGTAGAAGAAAATTAAAGAATATATAACTGATAGCAAAGAGAGAACTCCAGCCTGGTGGAGTTTCCAGTCTTAGGTCTGAATCTACTGCCAACAAGACTCAAACTTTACAGAGCTTCTGTACCCTTTCTCTCTGATTTGTTGTTCTTTATAAGTTCTATTTGTTTTTACATCCAGAAGCAGTCAGTGCCAGGACGAGATGTACTTCAGTGGCATTGCTCTCCCTGTACCACTACCTTGAAAGGTTTTTGCAAATATTTGTAGATTTTAGATAATTACAGATGTTATTTATTTGTCTGTATTGAGTTTACACGGCAATGTTTTGATAGTGAGGGGGCTGCAGGGATGGCCTCTGTGAGAAGACACCAGGAGCTGCACCCATGTCAGATGCAGCTGGTTCCAGCTGGCTCCAGTGGACCCACTACTGGCCGAAGCTGAGCCCATCAATGATGCTGGTGGTGCTTCTGTGATAATGTATTTAAGCAAGGGTAAAAAAGCCTGTGCAGCAGCTGTGAGACAGGAGTGAGAAACTTAGAGAGAAACAACCCTGAAGACACCAAGTTTGGTGAAGAAGGATGGGGAGGAGGTGCTCCAGGCACTGGAGCACAGAATCCCCTGGAGTCAGTGGAGACGACCATGAGGAAGCAGTTTGTACCCCTGCAGCCCATGGAGGACCACATCAGAGACCACTGAGAAAATATCACAGTGGGAAGTATCACTCTACGAGTGCTGTTTCTTACCTTGCACTTCTGAACATTTGTTGGCTACTGCTGGAGACATCATACAGGCTTACATGGACCCTAGGCATAACACAGTGTTCACTTTTGATCTTATTCTGCTAAGGAAAGTGAC
>VFFE01008969.1:2140891-2211178 GCA_008921705.1 Burhinus oedicnemus
ATAGGCTTAATCACATGCCACAATGAGAAAAGTGTAATTGTGTCCACATTTCAAATTGTGACATGCATGTTCTGTAAACACATTCTTTGACATAAGCGGAAATTTTCAGTAATATCAGACAAAAATGAATCTATAGCCTTTTGGCTGGAAGAAAAACTCCACTAACTCAGTGACCGTGAGGATAAAAATTACTGGATCAATAATATTAAGTTTTGTTTGATTTGAATGAAAAATTATTTTGTGCCAATACATTACTGCTTACATAGATGTTTCACCTATGCTCTTCTTTATTTCATTTGATTATAATTCTTTCCCCATAGACAAACCTGTCTATGAGGTAAATACGCTTGACTGAATAGTAGTGAATATTTAGATAAGGTACCAATGGCTGGAGGGCGACTGCAATATTCAGCAATTATATATGTACAATACACCATGCCCCAGTGGGATTCCTGCTGTGAATGTACTTTGCATTGTGTAGAAACAAGGGCAGAAAAGAGCCACAAATATTCACATTAGGCAGTTTAATGTTGGAGACTATTTCACAGGATAGGTTTAAAATAATAGATACCAGTGGAGTAAGAACTCTGGGAAGAACCTGAGACAGCTATTTCCTGAGGAACAGAAACCTTTCTGCACGATTAATGGCATCTGTTACTTCTGCTCTACTAGTTCCATATTGTTTCCTCTCCCCAGACCTGAAGGAGAAAAATAAAGCCTTTCTAGCCAGAATGGAAAAAAAACCCTCTTTAACTTAAGTCAATAACAATAATCCTGCTTATTCCAAGTTCCACCATGGTTACTTGGCCCTTTGAATAGCACAACAAAACATTAAGCAGCACATTTTCAAAGAACAACCTTGTATCTGGGCCATGCAGTGTGAAGTATCAAGAAAATGGCAGAAAGATTTTAGCCACCTGAGTTAGAGAGAAAATTAATCCCTTGAAAAGGGCTTGTCTGGACTCTATTATTGCCGTTATGAGAGGCACATTTAGTGAAAGAAATAAATTGGTTATTACTCGTACGTTAGTGATCAGCACAGACTCAATGTAAAACACAGTTGCTAAACAGAAAACAAGTTCTGCAGAGGGTATTGGGTTCATGACCCCATTACAGCTAATGACCTTGAACACCATTCAGACTTAGTTTAATGCTCCAAAACCTGTCGGGCACTGCTCTGTTTTTTATTTAATTAACTCTCAACATTCTTACATGCCATACTATAAAAGACAAGAATAAATACCTCAAAGCTGCTTAAATTTAAACAGTCTTCATTTATTTCAATATCTCTTATGAACGCTGGATTTAGAAAACTTAGCTAAAATATTTGAAATATCCAAATAAAATTAAATATTTAATTTTATGACAACATAGAATTCACTTCAAAGGCACAATGATTACTTACAGTTCAATATCCCAGCATCTTTGTATGATTAAGGTGTGGTTAACTGTGAACATTTCTCCTTGTTTGCTTGTAACTTCTTTTCTGTCTACCATCTATTTGTTCTTTTTAAAATTCTGTCTTCTCTGCAGTTTCAGCTAAAAGTTTTGCTCGAGAGTGCCCTTAATCTGGTTCCTGAACACACCCTGAAATGCTAGCTTGAATTCCATAATAGTTGCAATTTATGTTAGCTTGACTATCATGGGAGCTGGGCTGAATCTTTAGTGCTGCATTGAAAGGCAGAAGCTGAAATTACAATTCCTGGGGTGCCGAACCTAATCATTTTGTTCTGCTCATTCAGCCAAGTTCTACTTGTGCAACCTGACTACATAGTGGAGCTGGCCAAGTAGCAGCCTAGATCTGGCCCAGGGGATGAGTTAACCTACGTCCCTGAAACAGAACAGCAAAACTTGCAGGTTAGAAGTGGAAGAAGAGATCCGTCAGAATTCCTACCCTGTTGAAATTGCTCCCAAGGAAGAAGAAAGAGAAAGCAAAAGAAGAGATAAGATGTGCTAGGAGTGCCACAGGGCATGTGGCAGGGAGGTGATCTCCATAGGCCACTGGAGGACTACAGCGACGTTGTCACCGTGTGATTAAAAACAGGGTGACAAATTGTACTGGGGAGGGGGAAGAAGGAAAGAAAGTGCTGAGATAGACAATCTACTTAATCAAGGAATAGACCAAGGTGCTAAAAGCCATTTGCTTCTTGCACACATTGCAATAAGGATTGCATAAAGGCATACAAAACCTGTAGACAGATGGGTGGACTGAAGTAACTGTGGTCAATTCTAAACTTTCCATAGCATCACAAAACATTAGACTTTGTCACCATTGCGTTAATCTCTAAATGGAAAGTTGTGTTCCTTTAAAGCAGCATAATTGCCCCAATCCCAATTGTGTACATACTTACTGGTATAAGAAGGCTAACAAAAATATACTCTTGTCAAGTATATATAAGAGCATTAGGAAGAGAGCCAAAGGATGGGAATTGGTCTGGCTGGAACAAGATTGTGGAGAGCATATATTAATGGGCTCACTTTTTGTGTAGAGGTGTCAGGGAAATTTAAGGTCAGATGGGGGCCTGGAATGAGGGGCCAGGGACATAAAGAAATAAAGGAAATGTAATGTGAACATAAGGGACATTGGAGTGCAGAAGTGGAGGGGTAGGAAGAAGGGATAAGGAATGTTGGTAGAATGAACACAGTTATAGGAAGACAGATTTAATGGAACTGTAGAGATCATTCTCCACTCAATAATATTCACTAACTCCAAGTCACCCGCCGTGATTTTGTCTGGATTACAGTTTAGCTATACCATGGATGAAGAGGACAGCCAATATCAGGGTTTATCAGCTGACATGTAAATAATGTGTGATGCCAGATGAACAGTCATGCTGCTTTCTAAGGCCAAATATTAATCTAGAGAGCATACATTTGCATGGAACCAATTTGGATTTTTGTTTTGGTGATGTTTGATGGCAATGATATACTCATATGCTTGAATATCTTCTCATACTCCATTATGCACGTTTTTCCTTTCATAGGTCTATCTTAGACTCCCTTTGCCCAAATAATGGAGCACAGATGATTTAGTATACCCCGGTGTATTTTTCTTACTCCTAAGTAGCCAGTTTGGAAAAATCATCCCTCAAAAATCCTGGCCAGCACTAATAGAGAGCTGTGTCTCACAGTGTAGTCAAACTCTATTTCAATTTTAAATATGAGCTGCTTAAAAAAGAGGAATTTAGTTGTAATTTTCACCCACAGCATGACACAGCCTTTTAAAATCTTTATTGTCATCTTCCACCAATACCACAACTTGCATTACTTGTAAACAAGGCTTCTCCAAAATGAAGGAAGAGATATGAAAAATAGCCATTTTGTCAGTTCAGGCAGGTCCCCTCTCTCAAGACCTCACCAGTCGACATCTCCCTGTGTTACTTGGGTACAGTTAACATGGCCACAGTACAAAGGCCAAAATACTCTTGCCTTACTCTCGATAGTGATCCTTTTTAAACTGACATGAGTGAGGTGGGACCTTAGCCTGCAGCCACGAGTCTTATCTCTAATCGAGATGTATTAACTACCTAGGCAGTAAACACAGATGAGCAGAAGATCTTATTCAAAGCAAATGATTTAGTTCCACATTTTCTGTGAAATTTTGATGACGACAGTGAAGTACAGCCACAGATAAGTATCAGGTAGTGATGCTAGTTTGTACTGAGTCAACTTAAAGGAATGCTGTCAATTTAAGTCTCCCTTCTGTGTGATGTCTTAAAGTCTCCAATTATTGCATGCAACTTCTTATATTGCTAGTACTGCATGAGATTGGAAAGGGAAAAATTCCCTATTTAGTTTTGCTGCAGACTGTACAAAGTCCTTTTATTATATAGTTATTGTCAGTGCTGCCTTCTGTCTTAGGTTTTCTCTATTGTTTGTGTGCCTCTTCAAAAAGACAGAGAAACACATGAAAATGAAACACCAAAAACCGTATGAGCTATCTGTCTGCTTATGGTTCCTGACTCTATTAGAGTTTACATCTGATAGGAGTCAACCTGAGGTCTGGCATCATTTCCATGGACTGATTCTGCATTTTATATTAGATTACTTGGTAAAAAAAGAGTTGATGTTGAGACCAACGTTTCGATCTGCTGTCTGCTAGCTGGCTGCCTTAACCGCTTAGCTAGGGAGTCAAGTTTCCAGCTGTTTGTCCTCCTTTTGTCCTCTAGGTTCTTCTGTTGCTTTTCATACAGAGGTTTAGGTTGAAGAAAAGATGGAGCAGGTGCCTAAGCCTAGAAGTAGTAAGCTTTCAGAAGCTATTTTACCATTCAGGTTAAGAAAAGCCTGAAGTCTCAAGTCTCCTACTTTGTTGATTAGAGATTTTATCTTTGGACTTTAAGCAAAAAGTAAACAGTGGTTTCAATGCCTCCTCCTTTTCTGGTACTTTTAAATAAAATTTACGGTGATAGTGTATCAGATAGTGAACTTAATTATGCCAGTATGAGACAGGCATGTAAAGCCTATCAAAGACCTTTACATAAAGGCCTTGTAACAAATACTGCATCCATCAAGGGACTTAAGACCTGAGATATTTGTGAATGAGCTTTGAAGGAAATACATGCAGAATAGTTAACTTGACAGATTCTTGGATACCTATGTGGAATTTGGATAATGAGGTAAAGTCTCTGTGCTCAAAGAACAATTAAGACTGGCCTTGCTCTCTCTTGTGCAGGCCGAGGGAGTGGAGACTCGCCTGGCCAGCACGGGGTGCAGGTAAGGAGGGGGCCCGGGGGAGGCAGGACAGCCCTGCTTTTCGTCAGGGAAGACAAGGTAACAGGAACTTGTGTAGTTCTTTGTTTCTTCGAAAGACTGTCGTGCCCGATGACTGACCTCTGCCTCATTACCTGTGAAATTCATATTACAGTTGACACCCCTGCATATGCTAATGAAGATTACAGAGATCATGCTAAACATATATGACTATAGCACTCGTCGCTCCACCCAAATCATACTATATGTCACCTACGGGAGGGAAACCTTATAACTTTGGGGATAAAAGGCAGAGAAAATGACTGTTACATTGGGAGAGAAGAATCTCAATACCTGACGGACCAGCCGACGGGCTGCGTTCTCTTCCTCCACCCCAGGCAAGGACGCCTTCTGGGTAAGCGCTGCGCCTTTCACCCGCTGGTGAATGTTACCCCCGGGCTGTTGTATTATTATCATTGGTTTTGCTAGCAATATTAACCTTAATTAGTTGCACTATTGCAGTCAGTGAATTTATCAACAGCAATCTTGAATCTGTTCTGTTGCTCTCAATAAAATAACTAATTTCGATTTTTGTGAATCTGACTCAGTGAAAGTCCTTTGTGGGGACTCTGATAGACAAATCAGTGAAAGTCCTGGGACTCTGACAGACAAATATCGAAACTGCATTCCTTTTAACGCGACAGTAAAATTGGTGTAGTCAGCAGGATTGCCATGGATAAACTGCTACAAAAATATAAATGTGCACCATCCCAAGTGGGACTAGAGTGGGCCCAGAAATTCTGGAAAGATGAAGATAACATAATAGAGCGAATCGAACAGTGCAGGAGTGAGCAAAGGGTTAAAGATGGTAAGGGTAAAGCAATTGTCTGCGCGATTTTAGGAGCTTGTTTACCCTGCGCACAGAAGGAGGCTAAGGAATCTCCGCCTCCTGAACGAATTGCAGATGTGGAATATGTTAAAGTCATACAATGAAGTGTTACAGAAATCACTAAATTTTGAAAGGGAGTGGTTAGGAACGGGAGTAGATACACTCCTAATAGAAAATGCAAGTTTCAAGAAGGAAAATGAGCTGCTTAAGATGCTATTGTTAGCTGTTGGTGAAAAATCAACAGAAAGTCCGTTTTGGGAAAAGTTGCGCTCTGTGCTGGAGTCATTGCCGACAGCTAGCGATTCCACAGCACAGAACCGCAAAATCGCTCGGCATACTAACCCTGAAACGTGGGATGGAGATAACTGTTATGATGATGATGATTATGATGAACCAGAGGAGGGTTCCAATTATGATTATACCCCAGAGCCTGTATCCATACAACCCCTTATTAAAACCGAGGTCACAAATGAGGGGGATGATGTTCGTACCGCTACACGGACTGTCCCGTGGTCTCCTACTGACTTAGTCAAGCTGCGGGAAAAATACTTGCAGCACCCAGGGGAGTCCAAGACAGTACGTGTGGCATGTCTCCCTCACAGGAGGGGATAGCATTTTGTTAAGTGAAGAAGAAGCAGGAGGTTATTGGGGTCCTGGAGTATTTTTAACTACCATGCTGGGTGATCATAATTATTCATTGACCACACGGGCTGCTTATTGGGCTGGCGGTATTGACCCACAAGATAGGGGAGACCCTCGTGTGATAAAGACCTCAGGGTTCACTGACTTGACTGCATCTGTGCAAAAGGCAGCCTGTATACAGGCAACGTATGAGCGGAACTTGTTAAGGAGATCCCTGATGTTAGCCCTTATTGATCCAGCTAGATTAATCCCCCTTATCTGTGGACTCCCAGATAGTCTAAAGACATATGTGGCAAATGTGCAAGATTGCATAAAAGCGAGCCGCAATGCTGTGCAACAGGGTAGTGCACGACGGAAAGAACAGGCAGAACAGGCTCGTGTACCTACTTGGGGTGATTTTGTACAGGAGTTGGTAGATTATGGACGCAGGATGGGCTGGGTTGGTTCGAGCGTTGAAAGGCTCCACGACCACCCTCACTGCCGAGTCCATCAAGTCTATACTCCTAAGCAGAAACCTGAGGTCAAACCTAAATTTGATAAGGAGCACAATGACCTCTGGCAACGGGCTGTGGCGATGGGAGTGTCTCGACAGTTGTTACATGGCTCATCGACTGCAGATCTCAGAGCTCTGGTAAAATTGCTGATCAAAAGAAGTGATTCGCTGAAGGGAGAACAGTCACTAGGGAGGCCTATAGCCCCTGACAAACCTACACCCTCAGCGCTGCAGAGGGATTCGACTGACATGAAAGATACACTGCCAAAAAACACGTGCCCTCGGGGAGGTCAGTGAGCCACCCTGCCTGGAGGGTGTTAGCTATGCAGTGGCTCTCTAGCAAACATCATGAACCAATTATTGCTATACCAGTGGGACCCCGGAGAGTTTTTGTAAATTTTCTTATTGATACTGGCGCCCAAATATCAGTGATTACTAAGGAGACCGCAGAACGCCTAAATGTTAAACCCAGTCACCACAAACTAAAATTCACAGGAATTGATGGGATCATAAAGGAATGCCCCACAGCAAAGATCACTTTATGGCTCCCAGGAGAAGACAAAGTGACTCGAACTGAAGTATTGGTGGGTGCAGCCAATACTAACATACTGGCATTTGATTTATTATTTGGCAGAACACGGAAACTCCCTGATTGCTCAGTTTGGAGCTTTGCTGGGCACGTTAGCGCAGGAGAGGATGAGACAAAAAGTATAAATTTGTTAGAGATGTCTATACCTTTGCCCCCATCAAAATTTACCAATGTGAGACAATACCCGCTGCCAGTGACCATGCAGTCGGGTATTGACGGGGTGGTACCTATCTTCTAACTTAACTCTGTCGGTCAGAATACAACTGAGCATTCTCTTTCGTTTTACTTTGCAGAAACACTGATGACAACCAGTTGCACCTGAGACCACGGCCTATCCTACATAGAGTTGGAGTGTCCTCAAGGCTTGCTAATAGCTCTAAGAATCTGACTTTCTTTCATAGTGTTGATAATAGTTTGGCAACCAAAAATTTTAGCCACGATGCTGGTACAATATAGTTTGGGTATTCTGTTGTTGTCTACATGTGGATGGAGTTTTTCCTCAAACCTTGTATTGCAATTGATCCGTGCTTTTGGGCATATACATAATGTCAGTCAAATAACAGCATGTTTGCCTCTACCCAAGTCCGCTGCTTCACCTTTGGACTGGGGAATTTTAACACTTGATCGAAATCGAACTTTTACTGCTATGACAAAAACTAGTACAGGCAAGATGAAGTTTGGAAACATTACAATATATTCTCTTGGCTGGTCGTACATTGGCCAGAAAGAGAGCTGCTGGGAAGGTAAATATTTCCATGCAACAATCAAAACCACATGTGACAAATTTCCCTGCAGAATGCACTTACCCAAAATATGGGAAGCACCCCAAACAGGTGACTGGCATTACATGCAGACCACTGACTGGTGTATTGATTGGGATGGGACCATTGGACCCTCAAATACCCTTGTTGATGTATATACCAATTTTAAGATATCTCGTTCCATTAAGCCAAAACACTATAATTGGAATTGTACCAAAGTTTACAATTGCAGTAGCAACGAGAGTGAAATTCAAAAATTGGGCCCGACAGCTTGAGCCCTTCGCCTGGGTTGTATTTGCCGTAGCTATACCACCCTTATCAATGACGCCTGGTCATGTTTGATGGTTAACGGTACCCATATAAATTGTAAAAAGCTAACATTGCCTTCTATGGGATGCACTGTTTGGGTTAGTAGTGATGGAACATGGACTACTGATGTGCCAGTTGAAGGCCCGCGATGCCAACATGCATTGGGATTGTTGACACTCTGTCCTCTCTGGCAAAAACAACCTCTTGTGCCACCCTTATGGGAGCAGATCAAATGGGAACCAGAAGACCCCTGGCAGCATCCAACCACAGGAACTGTAGTTGGATGGACTCTGGAATCCATATTTACAGTGACAAAATTGGAGACTTCAAAGGCTGAACTGTTAATCTGTAGTCTTTTAAAAAGAGTATCCTTGTCCCCACAAATCTGTACTTCCCCAGCACACTAGAGGATCACTGATTTTAAGAAAGTTTTGTACTCTGCAGACTTTTTGTGAAAAAGACATTTTGGGCTAAGTGTCACTGATTTTCCTCCCTCCCTCCCCCTTGTCTCTAGAGTCTCTCTGCTGACCCTTGACATTTACACATCCAAGTAATGAATTTTCTCCTTTATTCCTAAAACTGTGATGATTTTCTACCTTTCAAATTACAAAATTTAGGAACAGTCTCCTCTTTGAATTTCTCTGCCTTTATCCATTTGCAGTACAAGGTTATTTAAGTGTATGTCTTTGAATGTATTACTTAATGCCAAAGCCATTATTATTTCCTTCCCTTTCAGTTGATGCACATATTTAGTTAAAAATCAATTGTGTGCCACATCCGCAAACATACCCTCAGTCTTATTTCCTCTCCTTTATATTTTGCACTCTTTGCTTGGATAGCTAAACTTCCATTAATACCACTCAGGACATCTCAACCCTTTTTTTAAAAGCTCCATCATTTCACAGTCCAATTGCCATCTGTGGCAAGATGACCTCCTACATAATGTTCATAGAGCTGTTTATCCTACAGAGCTATAACCTCAGTCTATAATGTCCCTTCACTCTTAATTTCATAAATAGATTTTGATAGCTGTCTCAAGCGCAGCTCCAAGTGCTTTTTCTTTGAAAGTTATTTTAAGAGTTAATAGTTTTTGAATAAATGATAAGTGCTAGCAGATTTGGGATCCACATATCTATGCCTATGTTTATGCATGTATGAGAAGCCGACACTTGTCACAGGGAGTATTAAAATACAATGCTGAATCTAAATGCCATTAAAGTTTGGTAAGAATGAGATCTGTGTTTTGTAAGCAGCTATAATTTGTTAAACTAAAGGCTGATATTAACATCTGCTCTGTTCCTGGTGATGGAACAGTATTTATTGAATAATAACTAGTAGAAGTACAGCTGAATTCCTGCTCCCTGCAGTGAATTTATGTTACATGTGCAGCTACAATGCAAAGCAAACACATTTAGCTAATTGCTGATGTGTCATAAATGCAAGAGGACAGGTAAAACTAGAGTCTATAAACATTTTTGGTGACGACTGACAAGATTTAAGCCTGTTGTTAGGTTGGGTTTTTTTGGTTAAATACTTTTTCCTTGTAGATCTTCAAAAATACCTTTCCTTCTTACCCTTTAATGTGAATATCCCAGCTTTAGTTGTCAAAGTAGATTTCATTTAAGCTCATATTTTTGCTTTTTTCTTTCTGTGAATGACTCATTTATTTATATAGGGGGTTTGCCGAATATCATATGTTTATATAAAGGCACTTTATTATTCCTGCAGTAGAACCTACCTGTCCTTAAACAGCTGCTCATATACCCCAAATTTAGCTGTGTTATATAGCTCATCTCCATTTCAAGTGTGTACTCTTTATCTCCTCTCCCCAGGCAAGTACTTTACATTTTTATATGCTTACCTTTCTCCTCTTTTTAGTGCAATGACATTCATATACTTTTCCCCTTAAATTTAATTTAAACTTCTCTTTACTTCTCTTTGTCTTAATAATCATAATTGACTCACACCTGGTTCTCATGTACCCTAAAGTGCTTTTGTCTTGCCTGGCATGTGGCAATGCAAGCAACTGAGTTTCTCTTACTATATCTGGTTTTGAAAGCAATAAATAGAATATACAGAATAATTTCTTTAGGTAGAGCTTCCTGTCACCTGTTTTTTTCTTGTTGTGGGTTTTTTTCATCTGAGTGTGATCTAACCTTTATTCTCTGTGTTGAGTCCAAAACTTAAAAGGTTCCTGATAAATTTAGTAGCAGCATAATTAATTACCTTCCTTTGTTTCCTTGTTTTATTTAATCCCTATAGGTGGTAGCAGTTGTAAGTTCTGGTAGGGCAAACATCTTACCAATAGTTATATATTTATGGGACAACATCCTTCTAATTTATGTGAATTAATTATTTAGAAATTGTTATTAAAAATGTAGATACCAGAATCTGACTGCATACTCTGTCAAAGTCCATTTTCCATCTTTTGACATGTTTTCTGTTGGTTCCTGCAGTTAGTCCCCTGATAGTGAAAAGCAGTCCTTGGTACAGCTCTGATTTCAATTAAAATAACCTGTTCTTTCTCCAGTGAATAGACCTGCTGTTGTCACTGAAAATACTGCATGAATTTTCTTTGGATAATCTTCCAAAACTGTACATCATTCCTTTTACTTCAGTTTCATCCTTCTAGAGGCAGTTCAGTTACAGAGGCAGAACTGGAATTCTCTTCTATTAATGATGACAGAGTCCAAGGGAACGGCACTTCTAACTTAAGAATCTCTGTCAATAGCTTCAAGCTAATAGCTGTGCAGGTTGAATCTCAGTCCAAAGTCCAAACCCAGACATTACTCACAAGTTCAGACAGTGCTCACAGGTAAGTCTCTGCTGAAGAGCAGAAGTCTTTGGATGTATTCATGTGGAGGAAAGACATAACGAATATGAAAACTCAGGCTTTCCTCTGAACTCCAGCCGGTAAATCTATACCCTCATAACTCATTATTGTCTGTTATTTGTTCGCAGTTTAACTGCTAGACTGGCCATAAACTACGCTGAGAGAAAGGCTGTGAATTTTCAGCTCAAGTGGTTAACACTAAACGCATCAGAGAAATCTAAGCACTGCATATCTGGCACTGTGTACTAAGGTGCTTAATATCTGACTAAACCATGGGAAAATGTTTCCAACTAGCATTTAGTTTTGGAAACTTCTGCTTCTAATTCAGACCTGAAGAAGACCACCTGTGCCTGAAGTTCTATTTAAATTTTTTTTCAAACTAGACTAGCTGATGTAGTAACAATATTACCTCCTTCTGCAAACATTGTTCTCTGTGTGTGCTGAGACCACCATAGTTTACAGCAAAGCACTGCTGAAGTGCAACATCAACTTTAATTTGATTTCCTTTGCTTTTTCACCTTCAACATGTACAAGATCAAGTTAAGAGCAATGGACAAGGTCATGCTTGGTGTGCCTTTTGACTTTCCTTCTGATTGCCTGGTTTTCTTCTGAGAAGCAAGAAACAACCATTGTATTAGAATTGCCTTAGATAAAGTGTTCATTGATTGACTCATCAGTAAGTATATATGCCAATATTTCCAAGTAACACCGCTTTTCCTAGTTTTACAGTATCAATACTTTTACATATGAGAGAATGGTTTTGGCTCTGTTAGCCAAAAAATTCAATATTGAATTGTAAAGGAATAAATTCTCTACAGTGGTATCTGCCTTCAAATATATCAGGAATACCCCACTTTATACAGGGGTCATAGTCCATAATCAATGTATTATTTTACTCAAATGAAAAGAGAGGATTTTTTCCCCTTAAATTGCATTGCTTATTATTTTTATTATCAATGACACTGTTATTTTTCAATTCTTTTCTGAATTCGTAAAAAAACCCAATAATTGAAGAAACATTGTGATTTTGCTTGGTGTTAGATATGTTCAGTTTTCACTTAGAACATACAGATATCTTTCAGTTCTTATAGGAAACAGAAAAGAATCAGTTTACAACTGCAGTCTAAGCAAACATCATCTATTATTTCTGTGACTTGCCAAACAAGCACAATAAAAGATTTAATAATTTAACATTCAACAAATTCTTGTCTCTTTGCCTAAGTATGGCTGGGCTCTTTCTCTCTCTTATGTTCTTAACTTTAGGAAGCTCAACCAGTTCCAGGGACAGTTATTCCTCAGTTACTGTGTTCTGAGTAAGAAGAATCCTGTGCAGCCTCAGCAAATAGTGTCTGTCAGCCATTTATATTTCTGGAAATAGTCACAATTTCTTTAATAGTAGGTAAAACAAAGATTCTTTTAAAAACCACAGGATTCCAGTTGCAGTCTGTGCATCACTGGAGATTAGGAAGCCATGTATATTTGGGAAATCAAATTGAAAAAAACAATAAGTTATATTATTCAAAAAAAAAAAATACTTATTTCCCCAGAGACTTTCACCCTTCTCTTCTGAAGTCCAGAACAACCAAGATACAGGACAAATAAAGTTTGTGCTGAAAGGATTGTTATTGAATGCATTTTTAACAAATTCCCTTCATTTTAATAATTTTGCAACATTAGTAGTTATTACATAGTAGAACTATGAGTCTGGAAAAAATGCCAAGCAAGGCTTCTGGGGTTTTTTTTGTTTGTAATAGGTTTTTAATTACTAGAGGCTGGCGTTCTCCCAGTAGTCCAGAAAAAATCAATTAAAACTAATAAAAAAGAGAGGAGGAGAGATTGAGCCTGTGTTTGAAGAATAAGTTATCCTTGTAGCTTCCTAAAATTCTGAATTTGAAACAAGATTAGAGGGAGACTTATCTGACTACCTACTTTTACATATCACCAAGGCTGGAACCTTTCCTTGAAGTGTGGTTAATGGAGCATTTTATTCTGTTCAGAAAATTAAAAATCAAAACAAAAATGAAAAAAACCAAACCCACAAAAAAACCCCCAACCTATAAAATTGCACTTCAAAAAATGTTACCAAATGCTATTTTTAGGCAGTACGAAGTTCATTAAAAAAAATAGAAACATCTACCTAAAGAAGTATTTTGCAGACAGAGAGTAAAACTGATTATAGACACTGAGATAGGAAATGGGGCATCATTCATTATTACTTTGTAGGGAGAATTTCAGTCCAGTCAGCAAAATTTTCTTCTTTTAGAAATATTCTTTTCTAAATGGAAAACATTCTCTTCCAATTTCTTTAAAAAGTGCTATTACAGCAGTTTCCTTGCAGAATAGACATGTTACACTAGAAGCACAAAATTACATCATTTTCTTTGGGGAAAAATATTCCTTTTTTCTGAAAAAAATTATTTATTTGTGTTCATTTAATAAGCTATTTTCTAACTACTGACCCTTCAGAAGTAAGAGGACAATACAAAGTACCCCAAATTAAATATAATGTATCTCTTAAAAATGTAAAAGGTATAGGGTAATGGTTTTAAACTAAAAGAGTGTAGATTCAAACTAGATATAAAGAAGAAAACTGTCTTATTATCTCCTTGAATGAGACCTAAAATAATATGATCAGACTCGCTCAAGTACACGAACAGATCTCTTTTCTTTGTTGGACATCAACAATGTAGATGTTTCCATTTGTTAAGGTGAATCCTACATTATGTTATTAATAAAACGACTTACTGGACAGGTTAGTAACTATGCTATGATTTGGAAATTATGGTAGAGATAAGTGGTGGAAAGGTTGAGTTTAGACAAACCTCTGTCATGGATCTATTCACTCTGGTAAACATTTCTTCCCCATTCCATAATGCTTTAGGTTAAGCAGAGACTATAGGTTAAGCAGAGACTATATATTGCCTGTTAGAGGCAAGAATAACATTTCAAAGAAAGTCCTGGCTTTATTTCTTCATATTTGCATGACTCAGTGGCTGGTAGAAAAAAAACATAGTTTTGACTATGCCTATCAGTCAAAATGTCAACTTCTTTTAAATGAAAGGAGAACCTTTCAGTTACCTGGTATTTCTAACTGAGATACTGTACAAGGCACTGAAATACGCAGCTGTTAAGGAAACAGACAGTGCCCTTCTGATGCCATGAAAAATAGATGGCCTAGTGCTCGACACAATACAGTTATTTGGTCATGCCTTACTAATGGAGAGTGCCTGTATGAAATACAAGCAAGAAAATTTCTGTGTATCTCTCTGATGTCATAAAGCATGTCATAAGCTCCAATGACACCACACATACTCCTTGCTGTTAATGGTGGTGGCAATTCTGAAAGAAACTGGGTGGATAACATCATGAGGATTTCTTACTAAAGCTCTATTCCTTGCAAGCCTTTGCTGCAGCCTGGGGACACCAGCGATGGATTGATGGGCCGAGGCCAGTGGTATGAAGTTCAACAAGGCCAACTGCCAGGTCCTGCATTTGAGTCACAAAAACCCCATGCAGTGATACAGGCTTGGGGAAGAGGGGCTGGAAAGCTGCCCAGCAGAAAAAGACCTGGGGGTGTTGGTCAACAGTTGGCTGAACATGAGCCGGCAGTGTGCCCGGGTGGCCAAGAAGGCCAACAGCATCCTGGCCCGTATCAGGAATAGTGTGGCCAGCAGAACTAGGGAAGTGAAAGTCCTGCTGTACCCGGCACTGGTGAGGCCCCACCTCAAATACTGTGTTCAGTTTTGGGCCCCTCACTACAAGAAAGACATTGAGGTGCTGGAGAGTGTCCAGAGAAGGGCAACGAAGCTGGTGAGGGGTCTAGAGCACAAGTTTTATGAGGAGCAGCTGAGGGAACTGGTGTTGTTTAGCCTGGAGAAAAGGAGACTGAGGGGAGACCTTTGAGCTCTCTGCAGCTACCTGAAAGGAGGTTGTAGAGAGGTGGGGGTCGGTCTCTTCTCCCAACTAATAGGTGATAGGACAAGAGGAAATGGCCTCAAGTTGTGCCAGGGGAGGTTTAGGTTGGATATTAGGAAAAATTTCTTTACTGAAAGTGTTATCAAGCGTTGGAACGGGCTGCCCAGGGAAGTGGTGGAATCGCCATCCCTGGAGGTATTTAAAAGATGGGTAGACGTGGTGCTGTGGGACATGGTTTAGTAGTAACTTGGCAGTGTTAGGTTAGTGGTTGGACTTGATGATCTTAAAGGTCTGTTCCAACTGAAACAATTCTATGATTCTATGATAACACTGAGTATGAACACAGTACTCCACAAGACTGGGTCAGAGTGAGCTCAAAGATAACTTTACTCACTGATACTCACTCAGCACTACTTTAAAGTCACAAACTGGGCTGTGGCACATGTTATATACCAGATTTGCCAGTTGTGCAGTTTGGATTTACCCAGGCCTCTCCCGCCGCATTTTTGGAATGGCTAAAATGAGAGCTGGAGAAAGCAATTTATGACATAATAATTTTAAAATAATCATAGTTACTAAAATGAGATTTATTAACTGGATAATAAGCATATATGCTGTATTTTTGAGAATAGACGGGATCATAATTCACAGGTTTATCAGCCATGTCACCAATTATTAAATTAAACCTAACTATTATTTAGAAGTTTTTTGTTCTTTCTTTGCTAATATTTGAATTGGTGGGAAATCTTATTATGTATATGTATATAACAGAAACAGCTGAACTTGGTAATGCCAAAACTGAGTGCTGTTCACAGTGTACACCTAAGTTGAAAATACGCAATGCCTGAGCACGTGAGTTCACCTTCATTTCCCATACTATATCACAATCTGTCAGATTGCTACTGATACTGCTGGAAAAAAGTCACATCATTAAATTTCAAACAGGGATGAGGGTAGTGAGACACTGGAACAGGTTGCCCAGGGAAGCTGTGGATGCCCCATCCCTGGAAGTGTTCAAGGCCAGGCTGGATGGAGCTTTAAGTAACCTAGTGTAGTGGGAGGCGTCCCTGTCCATGGCAGGAGGGTTGGAACTAGATGATCTTTAAGGTCCCTTCCAACCCAAACTATTCTATGATTCTATGAAATGAATTTCTTTACTTCTAAAGCCTGCTACTAGCTTAGATCATTGTTGCCTCATTCTGGTTAAACCAGGGTTCATACTCCAGATCTAACCAGAGCTATAAAAACAAAAGCAACAGCTGTTCTCTGTGATTCCACTCAGGACCAGTTCCCAGGGGTGAGTCGTGTGGATTAATAAAACAAACACCCATCCTGCATCAAAGGCATTTACATGCAACCTTTTGGCCACAACTAATTAGCTTTCTGAAGTAAGCTTAAGGTATAGTTCTCTTACCTAGACTGGAACACGTCTTTTATACTTAACCTTGACCATTAAAGCTGGCAGATTTCACTGTATGGAGCCACAGAGTGGCTTTTTTGTACTACAAATTTGGCAAAAAATGTTAGACTATATAAATTCAACGTATTGAGGGGAACTCATATCTTGTATCTCATAGAGATAAATTTAGTATTTAAAGGCTCACTTCAGTAAAGACTTTATGGAGAAAAGCACACTAAAAAGCAAAAGGAAGGTAATTTTCCTATTATGACGTATCATTTCTGTAATACTGTGAAAGAAACAGATTTTACTTTTGTTAGAAACATACAGAGCCACGACACTAGTTCCTTTTATGTAACTCCTGAGTGGATGAAACTTGCTTTAACATGACTTCTTTAACATTAAGACTTATTAAAACATCCAGGTAACAAAACCACACCATTGTTTACAGCTCCTAGGTCTTAAAAGCTTGTATGACATCTTTAGAGCAAAATTCAATTCAGGTAATTAAATGTTGTCAATCTAAAATTCTCTTTGCTGTCTTAGTCAGCTAGGATTAAGTTTTCATATGATGGAAACTGTTGTCTACTGTTGCCGTGTGAAATAGCCGCTCAGTGAAAACAACAAACAAAAGATAAGACCCTATATGGAGCTTTATTGTGTTTAATGCAGGCTTCTACTAAATGTAGAGGTGCTGTATAAATATAGTGTGTTAACCTATGTATACATTTCTGTGTATATATGAATAAATATTCAAAGCTCCCACTAGTGACAAAATTCTTAAGATCAATATTTTAATGTTGGTTTTGTCAAAGAATAAAAGATTTCTTTTTTGTATTATTTCAGTTCAAAGAATGAATAACTATCTGCAGTTACAGTTTCAGAAGGAACAGTCTATATTACTGTTTTAAATGCTCTCCTACTGTCAGAATCTTGCCAAGGTCTTAAAAAATTACTGACAAATTAGTCCTGGCTCATGTTTTCATTGGTTTTGTTTGAAATATGAATTGCTCTTACAATTGGGCACTGCCTGTGTTGTTAAGGTAATGTAAATATGTTAGTGTATGCAATTGTTACTTGAATGCACATACTCCAGGACAAAGAAAAAAGCAAACTTTGTTCTTTTGTTGCTTTTCTGTTATGTAAACTTAAAATACATAAATAAATAACACTGAAGGAAAAAAAACAAATAAACCAAAACAGATGCATTTGCAGCTGCAAGTGTCTTAAATTCCCTAGCTTTCCTGTTGGCACTATATTGTTTACAATGATTTGTGGCACTGGTGGATAATAATGCATAATAGATATTGCTCTCTCTTACTTAAAACAAAATAAAGAACTGGGTTTGCTTCATAAGCAAAATATCTGTTGGTCCCATACTATAGTCTGAGTAATAACAGGTACACTAAAGTATTAGAAACATATTGATTATTCTTATTTGTGAACAAAGAATAACTAACTATAAGAGAGGTTCCCATCTAAAACCATAAATTACTTAATTCTGTATGTCACAAAACATTGTGCTGTGCAACCACTTTTGGGAAAATCTACTCCAACAAAAAAAATTAAGCCGGAAGTTGCCTTGTGGTGATGTTTTCATTTTGGAAGTTAGGGTCCTCTGGAGAAAAACTCATATGTGTATTAGGCCAGTGTTCAGCAAAACTGAAATCATTAGTGTGTTGCAGAGTTCTTTACCCAAGGCAATACTACTGTTAATTATTAGTTTCTGTTTATGAATTAGAAGAAATTCTATTTAGAAATCAGAAGAATTCATAATTCACTGCACCAGAGGAACACTCATCAACTGTTTAACTTTGAAGTCTCAGATTGGGGTTTGGCTCATTATTCTTCATTTACAATCCATTTAATCAAGTTTTGCCAAAACCAAGACTGCAAAAACCTTAATAACAGAGTAGAAATACATGTAAAACAGCCAAATTCAAAGATCATAGGGAAGCCCATGATGTCTCCTCTCCTCTCCTCTCCTCTCCTCTCCTCTCCTCTCCTCTCCTCTCCAACAGTTAGGTCAGAGACGGTAGTGGCAATTTGCCTTGGCCATTATATTTATTAGGCTAGGAGTAACCCAGAACTCATTGGTAGCAGAACTAAAATGTTAATTTTAATTACCACTGAACCTGAAATTGTTAAATTCAGCTAAAAGAACCAAGAAGAGGTGGATATTATGGTTTAAGGTAGAAAAATAAACAAGCAATTTTGACAAATACTCAAAAAATATTAACAATGGAAAATATATCACATGTAAATGTATTATACGTGGTGCTGCAGTATATTTTCAACAGGAGGACCCAAATATCTAAATAGATCCAGATGGATTTGCAGAGTATTGCATGAGCAAAAAATAAAATTATTCTGAAAAGTTGACCAAAAACTGTGTTTTAAATTATATAACTTTTTTTTTTCAGTTGATGCTTGTTTATTTTCCATTTACTTGGAGTTCTCCAATTCACGAAACTGACATTTGATTCACACAGTAATATTTTTAGTACTTTATGAGAAATCAATTAAATTATGATTTAGACTTTGCAGGGAGTTAATGGATAGCAATTTAAAGAACTATCGCTGTGCTTCAAGTAACATCAAGTATCTTATTCTGCCTACATAATTTTTGTGTTCTTATCACTTAAGCAGCTACTAGGAAGTGCTCCCAATATTCTTATGCTGTGTATCTGCAGAATTCCACCCCATTGCTTCTGATCCAGATGTTTTATATTGGTTATCGTAGCATTTAAGAGACAAGATAAGGCCATTACACAAAGTAGTGTGGCTGCATTTTTTTAGAAAAAAAAATCAACCCCAAGACAACAGATTCTAAACTGAAAAGCTATGAAAATCAGGATTAAAAAAAAAAATAATTAAATTTGCTCAGGAAGCTTAGGGACCCCATTCAGTCAAACTCAGCCTGAAATAATTGTGTATCTGAAGGTATTCAATATGCTAAAAGCAGCTGTGTTCAAAATGGATGCATAAGCTACACGGAAAAAAACAATGCTTATGATTAGATGCAAATAGTGCAATAAGCAGCACTTCTCATGCAGCAGGGCAGGGAGACTAAGGTGTTTCAGCTGCAAAGCACTGCTTTGGGGACTCGAAGCAGCCATAAACTTCGCGTATGGATTCATCAGCCTGAACATACCAGGGAATCTGACCTTTTTGAATACGAAGCTGGTGCACATTACATTCTATTTGCTATTTAAACTTGTTTGTGAAAAATTTAAGCATTTAGTGTGATTTGCATTTTTCTTCACTTGAATTGGTACTGGCTTTATTTTGATCTACTGCAACAAATGTATAGCAGGAACAACAGAGCAAAGGCACCTGATGCCTTGTCTGCTTAATATAAATGCAAACCAAACATGAGAAACAAGATAATCCACCTACACCTCAGCACTTTAAGGGTGCAGCATAAAGTAGATGATTAATTTTTCTCATGAAGAAATTTGTCCCTATCTCATGACTGGTAATGTGAACACTCCAGAGAGGTTATGAATGGAGAGACCTTGATTAGATGCCTATTTGGCATTTCTTCCAATGCTACATGATTGCTGTTGTCCACTTTGCAAGTCTATTTACATCAACACTGCATGTGGCCATTATATTTTTTCATAGAATTATAGTCAACTGCTAGCTTACTTTCATCTTTCAACTGCAAAAATCTAAATCCTAATATAGAGCTTCTCTAGCTGTAACAAAAATATATACATTATGTATATAAATGTTCTGGTTTATGATCTTTTCAAAATTAATCGTGCTCTTTAAAATTACATCTAGCATATGGGCATGAGCACTGACTTTGCTTTGTCACGCCTGGGCATAGGTGAGCAGAAAGTATGAGACCAAAAACCAAGTCTGCTGAGTCCTAGTTAATAATGCAAGTGGAAACAGGGAATCCGTGATCAGCAACTGTCCTTAGTTTCCATATAACAGCACAAACAAGTGACATCATTTTGGGACATCATGATTCACAGCTCACCCCCTCATTGTCTGGCGTACAGATAAACATTTACTGCATTGTAAACATGGATTTATCTAAGATGTACCAACAGAAAAGCCTTTCAAGAATTCTTGACTGTCTCTAAATGTTTAGATTTGTACTCAGTTGTTCTGAGTAATAATTATTTAACTTCTCTGTGAAAAAGAGGACCTTTTACTAATAGGCTTCACACTGCATGCTGACATTTCAGGAGGTTGCTATATTAGTTCTATCATTCAGAGCCATGAATTATTGATTCACCTACACTTTTCTCCTTCAAACTACTGAACTACTCACCATTGTACTGATACAAACAGCTAGTCAATAAGCAGAAAGTAAAATGACTGTATTCAGCTTTAAAAGAATATCATAAAGTTTTAGTGCAGCCTGTACTATTGGTAGTGCTAGCCAGGTAGTAAATTTTGTTTGCAGCTTTCAGGCTTTATGCACCAGACTGCCATCGCCAAATTAGTTTCAGCTTCATATTTCATGTAGATTATACATTCATTTGTAAGGTAAAAATGCTGCTGTTCTTCCAGCAGTTCTTTCCTACCTTTGCATTCTCAAACCTCAATGTGCTGCTCCAGGGATCAGAGCTCTCCTTCACCTTCCCTTTATTTACTACAGGATGTAATTCTTTTCTAAGTTACATTTGTGCAAATTGGGAAAGATTGTGGCACTAAGTGGGGTTGCACCATGGAGAGAAGCATGGGTGCTGATTATTTTTCAAGAAAGCATTTGTTATTAAGATTAATAGCTTATATTTACAAAGTGAGATAATAATAGACATTCTAAAGCATAGCCCTTGACATTAGCTTTTAAAGGCATGTACAGTCTGCTGTAAAGGCAGGGAATATTATACAGGGAATTTCAGATACTCCACAAGAGCTGTAGAGTATTCTGTTACAGTAGCTTCAAAATACAGATAACCTGAAAAACGTTGATTGTAAAGCATCCTGCTACAGTGGGGATATTTTATCAAAAACCTCAAACCAGGTTTTGGTGAGCTCATCCTGTTTGCTTTTGTTTACTGAGCAAAGAAATTTAAAATTTTTATTTTGCTGCAGGAACTGTAATAGATTGACTACTGAGATACTGATACAGTGTGTGCAATACAAAGATAATCACAAGAATAGAAGGCAGTATTGGAATATTTCCCTGTTGTCCAACCTCACACAGAAAAATAGCAAAAGCAGTGATTAGTTACACCTGGACCATTTTCTCTGAAGGTAGTCATTATGCTACAGCACACATTTAAGACTTCTTTTGATGAGAAAGAGTGTCTTTCAGTCTCTTTAGAACCTCCATATACTTTTTTCATTTGAGAAGTCTTGAATTTTCTCTTAGACAAACTAGAAATTTTACTAAGAATGATCTCTGTAAAATATTTTATTTTCCATATAACATAAAAAACCTCACCCAACCCCACTGTGGTTTTATGGGAAATTAGGTTTTATGGAAAAACTAAAAATCCCAAAACATCACCTATTTTACTACATGAGAACAAAATTACTGTAGAGATCACGACCAGATCTTTTATGTCCTGGAAATATTAAACAGAAGCCATCTAGCTGAGTTTCTGAAAACCAAACGAGTACGGAATCACGGAATCATGGAATTTTCAGAGTTGGAAGGACCTCCAGAGATCATCTAGTCCAACTCCCCTGCTGACGCAGGAATGCCTACAGCACATTACTCAGGACTGGTACAGACATACCTGCTTGATAATTTGGAAGCACCTGCATGGAAACACCTACAAACCATTCAAAATTCCCTTGTTCTAGCTTCTGGGAAAGTGTGTGTGTCCCACAGAATTCAGCTCAGCAAAGCTCGGCACTATGGGGACGTCAGGTCCAGGAGAGGAATGAGCACTAAGAGAAGCACGTTGGTGGCTGTGAGACTCCTGAGAGCACGCGGATTCGGCATCAGCCTCTCCTTTTGCATTGCACTGGGGTATGGCAGACCTGAAGTGACAGAGCTGACTGTGGGCAAATTTACCCAAAGTGGGTTTTACAGCTTAGGCTGCAGTCCTTGCGGCCTCGGGGGGTGGCTATCGTACCTGAAATAGTCACTTCAGAGCAAGCTCAAGTGTATCTGCAGTATATTCTAGCCATTTCTGTGGTTGCAATGCTGAAGTACTTTTGTTTTTATCCATAGCACCAAGTTTTTATGCTTTGCTCATAATTGGCAGGGCAAAAAAAAAAAAAACCAAAAAAAACCTCATCCGTAGTTGTTAGGTGCCCTAATTACTTACTTCAAATGGCATGATTCTTCCAGAAAACTTTTAGAATAGCTTTAAAAGCTCTCAAGATCTTACAGCTGAAAGCCAAATGTATAGGTTATAATTCATTTACATTTTGTAAAACTGTAACTCCTCAATAAGTGCCACAAATCAGTTCAGTATGATGTGGTCACATTTAAACATCATAGGAAATGCAATCTAAAATTTTTCAAGTAGGATATTCTGGGCTGGGTTTTTTTTTTACATTGGCATAATTCCAATGTGTAACTTCTCTTGTTCAGGTCTTGATAATTAGCCAGCTTCCCCAGAGACCACTCCACCTGTTCCATGTCTAAGGACCAAATCTACCTTTAATGTTTTATCTGTCTTCAACTTTTCTACATTACAAACTCCTCTGTTCATTCAAACTGTAAGGTTCTGGGGTTTTGAGTGCACTGTAACAGCCAACCAGGAGTAGGCGTGTGCATATATAGAGAGAATTAAGTTCCTAATTACAGAGAGAGGAAATGTATGAACGCTATTTTTAGTCAAGAGATTTATAGGATCCCTTTCTACTAAGCATTATGGTAGTCATTAATTATATGGTAAAGTGTTATTTTTTGCATATAGGATCCTTTGTGCTCAGCTTCCTAATGCTTGAGCACTGCAGTTTTCAATCTTAGTGTAGTTTCAAGGTAAAAAACTGAAAAAAACTTGTATGATACAGTAGATTGAACCAATATTATGTGTCATTGTTTTCTCACCTAGTTTCTTTTGGAATATTATAGATTTTCAGTGATTTTGTGTGTACCAGTCCAACTATAAAGCTAAGCAAGGCTATATAAGATAGACAGGGCTGTGGTTAATGGAGCAGTGTCAAGTTGGAGGCCTGTAACCAGTGGTGTCCCCCAGGGGTCAATACTCGGTCCAGTCTTGTTCAATATATTCATCAAAGACCTGGATGAGGGGACAGAGTGTATCCTCAGCAAGTTCACTGATGATACCAAACTGGGAGGGGTGGCTGACACTCCAGAGGGCTATGCTGCCATCCAGTGTGACCTGGACAGGCTGGAGTGCTGGGCAGAGAAGAACCTAATGAGGTTCAACAAGAGCAAGTGTAGGGTCCTGCACCTGAGGAGGAAGAATGCTAGGCACCAATATAGGCTAGGGGTGGACCTGCTGGAAAGCAGTTCTGAGGAGAAGGATCTGGGGGTCCTGGGAGATAGTAAATTATCCATGAGCCAGCAATGTGCCCCTGTCACCAGGAAGGCCAAGGGAATCCTGGGCTGCACAGGGAAGAGTGTGGCCAGTAGGTCAAGGGAGGTCATTCTCCCCCTCTGCTCGGCACTGGTGAGGCCACAACTGGAATACTGTGTCCAGTTCTGGGCTCCCCACCTCAAGCGGGACAGGGGACTACTGGAGAGAGTCCAGCGTAGGGCAACAAAGATGACTGGGAGATTGGAGCACCTCCCTTACGAGGAAAGGCTGAGAGAACTTCACTTATGACAGTGATTACCAAGAAATCTGGACCACTTTAGAGAATCTTTATGCAAATGGTATGGAATGCACTGAGTTAAAGCCATTTCCAATTAGCTGGAGGGTTAGGGAGAAATATGGGGTTTCATGATTTGCTCCATTGTCGTTAAAGTGTCTCTATTTACATTTGGATAATTTTCACCTACATAGCACAGTACATTTTGAAAAATGGAGTAGAAGACATTTGGCTATAAAGCTACTATGTGTTCATGCTTTGTAAATACTGAGCAACACTCACAAAAAGTGTATATGAGAAAGGAGGATGCATATTGTATAAATTAATTTAGCTCTGAGCTACTGTGTTCATGTTTGCGAACAATTTACATGTGTTATATAGAAAATTTACCACACAATAAAAGTAATAGGAGGTTTTTCTCAAATATTTAGGTACTCTTACACAGTATTTATCCTACCACTGAGATTCAAAAAATAATTCTGAAGATCTTCTAGTACAATGTGTGGGGTTTTCCCCCTTTTTCAAATTGTTCTCAGGAGAAAAGGGAAAAAAGAAAGATAATCCCTACTTTAATTCTGCACCTTGGAAAAAAACCTACTACATATGTGTAGAGCATTGTGAGCCTCATTAAGTAATTTCCTTTCTCTTTTTAATTCTCATAATCTGCCTGCATTTCATAAGGCACTCTGGAATTGAGCCAGTAAAGAACGCAACCACATACTTCGCTCTGAACATGTGCAAAGTCTTCTGCATATACGGCTTTTGAGATACATTTTTAAATGACTTCCATGGAGAGTCAGTGCAAACTTTTCCGTGCATGCGGAATCAATTTGTGCAGGCAATGAGAGAGCAAGGAGCAGCGCCACCAGCGGCTCCACGGCTGGCACAGCCTGTCAGTCCCTGGAGGGGCCGGGCACCAGGTTCTCTGCCAGAAGTGTCAAAGTCATGGTTTTGATAAATTAAGTAAAAATAATGTTTGTTTGCCATGTGAGTAAGCAGAATTTATACGTTTTACAACATTAGAACTGAATTTCTCTCACCACAATGATGCCACAATACGTCTTAGTACAACTAAAATATTCTGAAAAGAGAGAGAAAAATGCTGATAATATCACGTAAAATACTGAAATACATAGAGACAACATATCCAAATTTTGGAAGTACCCTTTCCTGGTAGAAGAGTTTAATCAAGAAGTGGATATCTGCTTCTTCCAGAGTTCAAAAACTTTCAAAGAACAGGAACTATAGCTCAAAAAGAGTGCTGGTTTTGGGTATACAAGATAAAAAAAAAATTCCATACAAATACTTAAATAAAATGTACAGACCAACCCAAAAGACAGGCTACCTTAAATTTAGGCTTTGCTTATCAAAGTACACTATAGGTTTAAAATACAGCTAGATTTTTTAACGATGGGAAAAGCATTAAGCCAAAGTAAGAAGGTGGAATTACATCAGACTTATTTGAGTCTGCAAGCCTAAGGCAAATATACGTTAGTATGACAAAGTTTTATAACTAACAGGTTGCACTTAGACTTCTGAAGTATGATTCAGTTTAATAGACAAAGTATTTTGAATAACTTCTGTGTAGAAATACACTTTAATTACTTCCTGATTTTATCATATATTCACCTGGAAGTGAAATATTTGATGTGAGCCAGATTGTATAAAACATGACTACAAACAGGTGTTTCAAATCTGCATACAGACCCTCAATAAAAACCGTCCTTGGTGGAAATAAATTCATCTTTACCTTATTCACTAATGAATGAAAAATCTAGCAATGTTCCCTTTATTAAGTAATGAGTATGCAACATTTAATTATTTTTTCTTTACATGATAAACAGTACGATTGAAGGCATATGACTGTTATATATTCTCTAAGTTTAGAGGTGCTTGGTCTTTTTCTTTTTAAATTTTTTTTATCTTCAGTTACTCAACTGTCACTAAAAACATGTTTCATGTGCATTTTAGGCCACTGTTTCTCAATTTTGGATCAGAAAATCCTTTCTAGAACTATCTGCAGCCCAGTTCATGAGGTTCTTATGTGATTTCCTCAAAACTTTTTACAAATAATGAGACCTTAGTGATTTATTAACCATCTTTAGGTAGCATGCCATACGTTTACAGGGAAAACTGCTCAAATCCAATAGTCCTTTCTTGCTTAAATGTACCAAGGGAGCTGACCCAACGTCACCTCATTGACTTCAGTGGGCTGCTAACCACAGCAGAAGCCAACACCTCCTGTAACAATTCACAAAGAAGAAAGGACTTAAGTGAACTAAGGATCATTTTGAAACACCATAATTCCTTATGGTAAAAGAGATGCTTTTCAGAATGGCGCTTTGTTGGTGTACAGTTGGTACCAGGATTTGAGTTCTGCTTTTGTTAAGGTAGCACTGATAAAGAAGGATATAAAAGTTATGGGATAGCAACTAAGTCTTTCAGAAAATGAGGATAAAAACAACAAACAAGAAAGTAAAAAAACCCCAGGACTTCACTGACATTGTTAAAGCAGATATGACAGAGGTAAAAGGATGCTGAGTTTGAATCAGTATTTTACTCATGTTGGACTGGAAGTGTTTTTCTCCCACTTCCACCCCCCCAGCAAACTGTTTGGTGGAACCATGTTTTAAAGAGCATTTAATAGTAATTTCTAAAATAATAATCAGCACACGCCATGCTGAAGGTTAATCCTTTGGGTATTAATTTAGCTTTATCACAAAGCAGATAGAGTGTCTATATTCATCTCACTGCACTTAACGTATTAGCAAAATTAAGGTCTCTATAGGCAAAAACAGCTTTATTTCAAAACAGTGAAGCTTAGTTGATGCAAAAGTAAATACAGTATTTATTGCAACCGCTTCAGTACACAGCACAAGAATGTGCATTTGGTACTTAAAGAAAGTGAATCATCTGAATCATTTGAAAAGCACAGGCTCTCCAGCTCTGCTGTTTATTTATAGATCCCATATATTCTGCAAATTTCTGTTGGCATACAGAAAGTTCAGTTTCATACTAAAATAGCCTCCGATACTCAATCTTAAAAATTGCAGTCAAATACCATGTTAAAGCAGAAATCTTTATACAGCATATTAAATTTCAAAAAGCTATCTAAAACCATGTTCTTAGCTGTAATTAAGATCATTCTACAACTTTAAAAAGATCATTCCTACTATTAAAAATAAAAATATAAAAGAACTAGCCACAGTGCCACAGTCACTAAAACAAACTTATTTTTAGTCATGAATTTAGCAATGCAGAACATTGTCCTTGTTCAAATGTGTTTCAACACATGTTGCTCACTGCAAAAGTGAGGATTTACATAGCCATATCCTACAATGCTTTATTACAAAGTGTTAACATATACAGGGTGATTAAAATCAGGTTACTTTCCTCAGACTCACTGGAAACATTGCCTGAAATCACCATGAAACACTGAATGAATAGCTAAAAAATGCCACTGTTTATATGGAAAACTATTAGGTGACAAGCAGGCTCTTTTTGGCATTACCTATTAAGCATTCACAGGCTTGCGGGGCTTTTCATCACCATGTCCACAAGACTGATACAAAACGATAAATAAATATACAAGATGCTATGCTGATATCATGATCAGTTACCTGTGTTAATGTGGTCACTTGGAATACGGTCAAATGCTAGACCTGTCCCAGCTCCTCCTTAGCAGATAGTGTTCCCATTAGCAATCCGGCACGGCAGAAGGACAGTGACAGCTTAGCTGGGTAAAATTCAGTGTCTATGATACAATTATTGCGCTACTGATTACTTCAGACTTTGGCGAGTTAATCCTTGGGGTATTAATTTACTGCTCTGACTGTACAAAACAGATCCTACTGCTTTACCCCTTTGAGGGCTGTCACTGTAATTATTCCATATGGCACCACCAGTAAGGTTTTCCTGTGTATCTTTCCCCGTAAACAGATTTTAGGATATTTTCAAGTCAGCCAGCTAACAAAAAAGAACTTTATGCTGCTTTAGAGCACCGCAAAATTCAGCAGTCCTCTTTTGAGAAGAGTTTCATGATTTCAAAGTCTTGTTATATTTCAATTGGGACGAATCTTCCTTATTTCAAAAAGTCTTTCTGAAATAAAGTTCTAAAATACTATTCTGATGAAACAGAATTCTGGTTTTATATATACTGATATAGGTACAGGTTTATCAACATGTAGCATGAAGAAAAAGAAAATTTAAAACTTTTTATTTAAAAATATTGAACCAGGTTATCTCAACAGTCTGAATGCTCCAGTATTATTTTTTCAAATGAAAATTGAAAAAAAAAAAAATCCCACTTTTGTAAATAAAGTGCATTGATTTCACCACAGTTTTATATCCTAGTGCCAAAGTTTTTCATATCAATTGATACCTACTCGGATTTAGTTGCAACTTTAAAAGTAAAAATTAATATCAATCAGGAGTAAAAGCAATCAACGTAAGAAATTCAGTCTCCAAAGCTGGAAACTCCAAGGCAATGATGATACCTACTGACTATGTAGTTAACCTTGAATTTGACACATTTATTCTATTTTCTTGTCTGTTACAGTGTCTTATTTCAGTGCTACATTTCTTTGTGTGTAAGGGGAAAGCTAAGAACAAAGAAGAAACACTTTCAAGAGGTCTTTGTCAAGATCTTCCTGAGAGAGTCCTAAATGAGCTAATTAAGTTTGGGAGGTAGGGCAGTATTGTCATGGATTAAAGGCTGTCTAGGAGCAAAACGTCAAAGTCTGTGATTGAACAACCATTTTTCCCTACGATAAAGGTTAACAGTACGCATCTTAGAGTCTCAGGAAGAGTATATTAATTTATCTTATTTATATTGTCTTAAAAGAGAGCTAAGAAGCAAAATTTTGCAATGAGACAGCATTACTTAGATTTGGGGAGGACTGGTAAGGGTTTTACATCTCCACAAAATTGGCAAATAGGCAAACTAAATGTTTCAGACTAAGTGTTAAACTGAAGAAATTGACCTGAGCATCATTTTAGAAAAGGCAGATCTCTTTGCAAATTATGAAAATTAAAAATAATAACAGATACCTAAATAAGATGTTTGGAAAATAGGTAAGATAATGAGCAATCTGGAGCATATGCTAATGCCTCCGTATGAATCAATGCTGCAGAGGCATTTGGTTACACCACCTGAAGCAGCCGTAAGACCCTCTTCGTACAGAAGAAAGAGGAATGCAGAGCAATGAGGCTGACTGAAGGCATGGAGCTCTTGCACAAGAAGGACCAACATGATAAGAACTGTGATAATACAGAGTACTTACAATGTAATTTTTTTTTAAAAAAGTATATAAATATAATTATTATTACATTGGTTGGATTACACAGCTGTGCTTATTACTGTTATTACCACTGAATGGAGTTCGTGAAAGTCACTTTATGATTATACATATATAAGCCTGGATGAAATTTCACAGCTTCTTGTCTGACCGTTTTGAAAGATTTGTGCTGTTTTCTTTTCAGGCTGCAAACTGTCTCCGTCAGGTTTACCCACTGCTGACAAGCTTTTGATAGTACTGCTCATTTGTTCTTTGTGGCTCATCTGAACTGTTCCTTCCTTTTACACATCAGAACATTGTTGTGTTGATGAATGCAAGCAGCCCCTTTGATCTATGGGCATTTTTTAAAGCAGTCAGCAAAAGACTGCATAGCAGCAAATTAATAAGTGTTAACTAGTAATTTCCTTTTTTTAAAAATTTTCCTTCTTTAAAAGCAAAGCAGTGCTTTACAGAAATAACCTGTCCTGATTTTTGTTTTTAATTACAATTTACAGATGTACGTTAACACTGTCATTGTGCGTTTCCAACAGCATTAGACTGTTCTTTAAAAAAAGTCATGAATATACCTGCGAAGTAATTTGTTCTTGCCATTGTTTGCAGTGTTTCAAAGTGGCATTTATTTAACCAAACACAGCTATCTACACGTCTGCATCTAAGCTAGACATTTTTGTATCCCTTTGTAGTCAAGGAAGAGAAAAAGACACTTCTTAGGTGGGAATTATATCATCCCAAAGAAGACATCCAAATTCCATCAAATGCATCCAGCTATAAAAGCAGCTGTTTCTCTCCCTTGACTATATAGGGAATCTGATTAGCAATGTCTGCTTGGCTCAGACATTGACATCTACACTGCACATGTCTAAGATGAGGTGAGATGAATCCCTGGTTTCTGCTTTCCTTTCGCCGCTGGGCTCTTGCATTTGAGTATCATTTCAATACATCACCTGTACTTCCGGAAAGATTCCAAAGCATTGGTATTCCTCCCTGAATTTCATATTACTGGAATTTCAAGCACTGGTTTAAGAAGCTGCTAAAAAGCAACTTCGACATTAAGGAATCAAAAATAATTCCTTCTCAATATTCAATGAGGAAAATGAATGCCAAATCCAAATTCTGATCTCTTACATGATAGAAACAATACAGGGCTGCCTGGTCAGCCATGAGCAGTCTCTTACAAGACACTGAGGTGGAGCTTTAGTAATCAGAAAAAACATTTTCATGCCTGAGTGACATTACTTTGCTGTGTTTGCCCTTCAAGTCCTTTGAAAAAAAAAAAAAGAAAGTTCTCAATGCCTTCAAGCTATGATTGAAATCACAATTTATAATGCTTAGGTCATAGTGAATTTAAGCAAAATTTGATGCACAATTTGAAAGCAAAGAAATAATAAAAAGTATGTGACTATTCATTTCAAAGAAATTAATCTTAAAATACACTAAATACGCTGAAATACTGAAGTACTGCATGTCAGTCATCTACCTAGCTGCAAACACAAGTAACTGTTGGATCAGTAATTTTCAAACTTTTACTTTAAAATAAATGAATGCACTATTTAAACAAAACAAGCTGAACTCAAATATCATAATGTGATACATTGCAAATGGAAGCCGGCTTTATATTCTGAAGCAAAATAAGGCCAAAGTCAAACACTGTTGTGCTAGATGCACACGGTCTGTGTATGCCACCAATGACGTGTCTACAGAACATGACACAAGCCATTTGCTTTACTTAAGGGAGCTGACGAGATGGATACAACCAGCAAGGCAATTAATTCATTACTGTAGTTTAGAAACTTTACTTCAATCCACTCAATACTTAGGTTCTAATTTTCTCTTTTTTCATGCCCAAATTGAAGCCATAACAGGTAATAATTTTATTATAGATAGGCGCGGATGCACTCTGTAGCTTAAGTGCATTCCGTAACACTCAGGAATGCCGTATGTTCCAAAGTCGTGCTCAGATGAGAAAACAGACAAGTGCAAATATCATTATTAGTTTCACAGGAAAACAAATCTCCAGATTCACAATTTGGCAAATTCTAATATCTAATATGTGACATTAGCTGCAGGAAGGAGCATAAGAGAAATAATCAGGTTGTGATAGTCTGTTTCTCAGTGGGTATCTTGTTGATCTGTTAGATTGCCGTAAGTCTTGAAATACAAAACTTAATATACCTTCCAAAGTTGCAATAATTATGACAATTCTGTTACATACTTCTATGTCTATAGAATTACTCACTTCTCCTTTGAATCATCTTCAAACTTTTGTCTCAATGATACTCAACGATATTTCACAAATGATTAAAAAACCCACCAATCTACTGAGCAACCTTCAGTGATTCTGGACACTGTAATTTAATTGAAAATATTGTGAAGTTCATATGTAATGAGATAGGAAAACCACCCCATCTTTCTGTTTTAGTCCATAATACACTCACATCATGTCCACCTTTGTCTTCTAAGACAAACTCTTTTTTGTGAAAGACAGTCTGCTCTTCCTTGTTTTCGTGTCCATTCCTCTCTGTCCTATTCTTTATTCTTATAATGGTTTTGATGACTTTTTGACTACAGCTTTACTAAGAGTGGACTCCTCCTTACCTTAAATTCAGTTCTCTGAATTCAACAAAAGCTTTGCTTGCAGACATAAACCAAACGAGCCAACGTCTTTTATGGGATCTCATGTGCTCTGGTCCAACACAGAATAATAGGTGGGACCAAATGATAAAAACAGAGTAGAATTGACTGAATTCCTAAAAGGTAGCTTTTGTTCAGAGCATGCTGTCTTCCTGCATGCCTTCTCCCTTGTAGCAGTTTACTCTCATATATTTTCAATTTTGAAACATTCTAGAGTGGTAGCGACTTATTTCGATGTGATTCCACAATATATCATCCAGGTGACTTATGATTGTATGTGCAGAACTGTAGGGAAGTTAAAAAAAAAAAAAAAAAAGGTACTGAAAGTTACTTCTCTTGCCAACATCGTTATTATAACCATTTACTGACCTGACTCCAATAACAATAAATACACTTCACACTGGGAGAGAATATAAATCTTTCCAATGTGAACAAAGTAGTCTTATGTTTATCAAGGTCTAAAAATTTTAAATACTTCTTTGTCTTAAATCCATGGAAGAAATTAATACAAGGCTGATCTTTTGAGAATTGGTATACATTGTCTTTACTACAATGCACTAACAAACATTGATTGATCCATGTAGGACAACCCTTTTCTAATAAATGAGTCAACTACATGTCCTGTCATGTTCACTGCAATCACTTGGCTCTTTTAATACTGTAACAAGAGAAATATACTACACTACAATGTCTTGATATCGACAAAAAATTTACCTGGCCAGAACTGAACAACTGTGCCTGTTTTAGAAAGGATTTTCAGGACAATTTGAACTACATGCATGTCCTGGGACAGATTATTGCTCACACCAGGGTGGCCTGTTCTTTAATTGATTAAATGGAGGTCTAAGCATGCTTCCCATCAGAATGCCAGGTACAGGCTGTCCAAATGTGCATGAGCTTACTACAGTGAGTCGATTAAAAATAGCAAGGATGGAAGAACGGGCAATAAGGACAGTGGAAAGCATATGAAAAACATTTATAAGAATTTCAGCGTAATTTACCTATATGCATAATCTCAAACGCTTCTGAAGATCCAAAAAGTTTTAGGCAATTTCTATTAATTTAAAAACTAATAATCATTTAACTACAGATTTCAAGCCTGAGGGCAACAGAATCACAGACATACATGCATAATGCACAGCATGTGAGGGAAATATTGGAACTTTGGGGAAAAAAAGAAATACACTTTTATAGGTTCTTGATCCCTACTGTGATTTTTTAAAAATTGCTCATGATAAATATTTTAAAATGTGTTACTTAATTGATAAGGAAAGAAAAAGTGTACAAAATACTTTTCTCCCATTCAGTCTTCAATACACATCTTAATCTTCAATACACATCTTAATCTTCAATGCACATCTTAATCTTCAATGTATGCCCATTCTGGACAAATTTGCCGCTATGGACGACTGTGAAGTGTGTGTACAGACAGTTTCTCTTATACTGTTTTTGTCACAGTATCTTTTCCAAGATCACTTTATACAGGCTGCTTGTGTCTGTCTATTCATATATAACTTTTACAGGTTACTTTTGCCAATAGAATGTCATTCATCTCAATTATCGCCAGAGCTCACTATTACAGAATCACAGGGGTTGGAAGGGACCTCTGGAGATCATCTAGTTCAACCCCCCTGCCAGAGCAGGTTCACCTACAGCAGGTGGCGCAGGATGGCGTCCAGGTGGATTTTGAATGTCTCCAGGGTCAGAGACTCCACCACCTCTCTGGGCAGCCTCTTGCAGTGCTCTGCCACCCTCAAAGGAGAGAAGTTCCTCCTCACATTTAGATGTTCAAGTTTGTGCCTGTTACCTCTTGTCCTGTCACTGGACATCACTGAAGAGTCTGGTCCCATCCTCATCTTATGTAAAAAAGTAGTGCAGAAAACTTCAGTAGGATGATTTGCTACTGCTGATGGTTATAGTGATAAGAAGAGTTTAACAAAAGAAGGTTATTTCAGTGCCCAATGACTCACGGTGTGACTACACTAAGGTACCATTGCTCTGCTTGTATCTCGTGGTGGCCATGAGCCAGCTCCAATACAGAAACTGCATGACTATGTTGTGAAACAGTAAGCCCCAGATAATGTATCCTGACTTTCCTCAGGAATTAACGGCTCAGGTCTGGTGACCTAACTAGCATCATCACATAGCATTTTGCTGGTTTGAAACATTGATAAATTGCGTCCACATTTCTCCTTAACTGACTATATTAATAGTAATTTCTGGTTCCTAAGTCTGCAGCAGCTTGATGGGTAAACTGGGTGATCTCAAACAAAACTAAAGTAAATCAACAATGAAAAAGAGATCTCTTCTGCAGTGTTTCTTTTTCTTTACCGCAGGGTCATATTTTAGCTTCCTTAGAAAAGTCTGTGTTTCCTAGTCCAAATGTTTCTGCCATCTATAGTATAACTGAATTGAGGATACCAGTTCCCATTTTGCCAACAGGGCTCCTTTTCAAGGGCCAAAGGGCTGAGAAGGAATTAATTTCCACCCTTCCCTCATTTTTCTTCCACACAAAAAAAAAGCAAATGAAACACAGTGGTAGAGGTGATTTGTTCATTAGAGTTTAGCAGAACATTTCTGCAGCTTGAAAACAAATTCCTCTTTCTGCTGTTTGATGTGCCTTCCACGAGGCCAGGAAGGTGGGGACAGCTTTTACCTCTAACAGCTTAAATGAGGTCAAAAGGAGCAAACTAGCAGTTGAAAAATTGAAAATTTGCTAGAGAAGAGAAAGGAAAGAGCTTCTTCTTGAATTCCCAGTAACATCAGTGCCCTGCAGGAATTAATTTGAGTGGTTGTGTTGCCTGCATTTTTGAGACTTTCCCTCCGCGACATGACTTCTCTTGACACTGTTGCAATGTGCACATGCATTAAAGTACTGTCAGCATACTTTATTTTTTGCCTCCCAAAACCATCTAGATTCTGCAATAGCAAAATCCTTAAAAGCTTTGCAGATCAGTTCTTCTCTGAAAAGTAACTCCAGCAAAAAGCATCTCAGTATTCCCCCCTTGTCCCTTGACGATACACCCATCAGCTCTGCTCCATTTACAAGCAAAATAACCCTTCTCTCAAAAAAACCCTTGAACATTCCCTAAAAACATACTTGATATCAAGCAGGATTTGTACAGGGCTAGGTCTCTATAATCCTACAGCACAGCACTGCCATCTTTTTCAGCTTGTGCTCTCACTCAGAGGTGCTCTGTTTTCTCACTGCGGCTGGGAATTTAGATTTTGCAGTACTGGATCAGACACAAGAGTCATCAGGCTTAATACCCTTCCTTCAACAGCACGGAATAGTAAATGCTCTAGAAAGTGAAAAAACTTCTGACTTTGATACAGGATGATGTGACATTATAGCTTTCATCCTGAGCTGATGTAACTAGAAATCAGCTGAAATCTGGAAGTATGACATTATAAATTCCTCCTGAAACTCATAAAAAGAGTTTTGAAAACACCAGATATTCTTTTATCCAGTGTCAGTCCCTTTTTGAGATTTGTAAAAATTACTTGCCTTCAAAGGATGCTGTTTTTAAAGAATTATTATCCATGTGTTATTGAGAAAGCATATTAGCTGTCTGTTCTAGGCACCTTTTTTTAAAAAAAAAATATTATTGACTACAACGATTAAAGTACACTAAAAGCATTTCTAGATTATATGAGCTATAAGAGTTTATAAGCACTCTTTAGGACTGGATAGGATTTCAACATGATTTTGATAAATTGAAGAAATGGCTTAAAAACAAGAAGAGAAAATTCAATAAAGAGAAATGCAAAGTACTGTTGCTGGAAAGGAGAAAAAAATACACAGATACAAAACGAAGAATAACTGGTTAGCAGTGATATACAAAAGGATGTGGGAGTTGTGATGGATCATAAATTGAATATGAGTCAGTAATGCCCCACAGTTACAGAAAAAAAGCAACTCAACCTGGTGTGTCTTAACAGAAATTACTTATATAATAAGGCAAAGAGATTATAATGCAAATTCTAGTTGACTCTTGTGAGGCCCCAGCTTTAGGACTATTTTAGATTGTGGGGACACCATACTTTATTAAAGATGTAAAAAATGGAAAGAAGGACAAAGAAAAACAAGCAGGTTAAAACAAAGCTTAGGAACTGTGTCTAGTAGAAAAGCTTGAAAAAAATGATATTTTTTAACGAAAAGGTTCAAGGAGACATAAAGAGAGTCTTCCAACTTATAAAATACTGTCAAGCAAAGGATAATGCAAAAGAATTCTCCATTTTACCTGGGGTAAGCAAATATTGTAAGAAAATGTTGCTTACATTTTCAGCAAAGATTAACAACTGGTGCATGGGAGAAAATTCTACCGTGACTTGAATGCTTGAAAAGGACTCTTGCATACATCTCACAGAACTGCTTTAGAGATTTTTAAGATGTGAATACATGCTGAAAATATGCATTCTTTTCCTATTTGATTAAGACAGCCAATATACATAAAGACATGTTAACAATGAACAGGTAAATTTTAGCAAGCTGGAAATTATTGCATATATTTTTGCTGTATCTATATATAAGATATATACCTGTATCTTATTAGCACGAGTTTTGTGGGAGAAAAGCAAACTGAAAAAAAAAAAAAAACCAACCTCAAAGATGACTAATTCAATTCAAAGCAACCACTACAGCAGTATCCGCCTCTGGTAATATCAGCAGTACTTCTCCAGATCTATGACATCTTCAGACTCCTACTTTACCTGACTTCTGCTGCAAGCAAAGCGTCACTGGCAGGATCTTTAAGGGCATCAGGTGGACTCTGTTAGTCATTATATTTTATTGTTTTGTCTTATGCTAATATAAAGAGGTCTTCATTGGTGAGCAATTATTTTTCACATTCACTAGGGACAGCACAAGAATAAATAAGCTTAACAAAGAAGATTAGGTTTGATATTAGGAAAATGGGTATAATTATACAGATAAACGCTGAAAGCAGTGACCCAGGGAAGCCATGGAATCTGCTTTCCACTTGAGGAAAGGCAGGAAAGGTCAGGCCCTGGATGATGGAGTTTATGAGGACTGCATGCATTTGCCATATGCACACAACTTTGTTTCCATGAATAACCTACAAATCATAGAATACATAATTACAAATCATAGAATCTCAGGACAGAGAAAAACAGGGCTGGCAAGTAGCTGAAAGAATTGTTTATTTCACAGCAGAATAAACTGTAGTTGTATGCTTTCTATCATGAGTTTATCTAAACCGTTCTTAAAACCTCCAGCAACGGGGATCCTGCAAGCTCCTTAGGCAAGCTATTCTTGTGTTCCTACTCTTAAACCGGCATACGTACAAATCCCCACAGAAACAGACTATGACAATATCCAAAACCAAGTGAAGCAAAACAGAGACAGACAATGGGAGAAATATTGCTATCAGCAACTTTTGATGTTATTTTTTGATGCAATTGGTACTTTGGAAATGTTACTGATAGCAGAAATTATTGACATATTTTCCACAACCCTTGTTTTATTATATCATGAATCCCACACAAGGGAATAATTTAATTAGCATAAAACTGTAGAAACCTAATCTACAGTCTGATCAAACTGATTACTACAGACAGGACTCATAGTAAGTGGGCAGACTGTCCAGGCTGTGAATATAAGATTGGCCAGTATCTGGTATCCTACAAACCAAGCCTTCTAAAATAAACACAGAAATGTAACTTTCTGCAAGAATGCACAATTTTTAAAAGCTTACTATATTTTTCCAATTCTGTTGCCACTTGAGAGCAATGAACTCCCATTAGTGGGAGATGAAACAAAAATAACACTAAGAAAAAGATAGATGAACAGAAACCCATTCGTTTTAAAAATATGCTAAGTTAGCTAAATATAATTTATGTTACACAAGTGACAAAAATAAGTGTCAGTAGCATATGGATATGGTCATTTATGTTGGTGTTTGCTTTTTTGTGCTGATGATAAAAACTATACATCTGCTTGAAACAGATGCACTGTAATATTGCCTTTAACTAAATTCTATAGTGTATGTCTGTGGACGGAAGAGCCAATAAGCAAAACTGCCCTGTTTCAGATTCCATAGCATCAAGGGAATTTTCTTTCCAGAGTGTGAATTCTTTGAATATGTAATGTAAAGCGCAATGCTGTGACTGACATTGATTTTAAAAGTAACTTACTTGTTACAAAGTATTAATACCATATATGCTAATACAACAAATGTTAAGAACAGATGTTTTCTTCAATAATTTTTTCAAAGTAAAATTGCACCCTACAAAGCTGAATGTTTACTCCACACATAGAAAATTGCATTTTAATAATCTCATTTTAATTGACTTTTAATTCTGTAAACAAAATAAAAAAATTGCCCACAATATCTAACTACTTCGATGAAAAAGCAGTCTTACATATCCAGTGATTTATTTCTTTCTTTCTTCCTTAATCTGCAGCCTGACAGATTGAAGTGAGGAAAAGAAACAAAGCCAGAAAATATTTAGACCGTATGGTTTTTCAGGTTATTGTGAAATGACCCCAAACTGGTTTTACATGAATATTGCAGCACAGCCATGCAAATGTTAATTGTATGTAAACATGATGCATCTCTCAAAACTGTATTGTAACCAAGGACAACATTCTTACTGAAGTTTATTAGTCACCAATAGCACTTTTAAGTTCTGGCACCAACTCATTCTAGTAAAAGAGCACTAGATGCTATTAAAAAAGTCAGAACCTTTTTAACAGATTATTTTTATTGGCTTATATTAAAAATGCATTTTTTTTCTAATCCTCGTTAATGCTGAATCCACTGCTACCATTTTTGCCAGGTCAGGAAATCTCAATAGGAAAGCAACAAGAATTATTTTAATGACTTGAACGACAAAACAGAATTATTGGGGGTTTTTTACCCTATTTGCCAATATCTTCATTATATGTAGCTAACAGCTAAAGTATTGTTATCTATTACACCAAAAAATACTTAAGAATTATCTATATTCCCTATAAGCTGTAGACCAAGATCTCAATATACTACATCCTGAACACACATACACACACGGTATGCTGCTGGCCAGTATGACTACTAATGCCATCATAGTCACAGCAAGGGAAATACAAGCATCTTTTCTTAGGCTAAAAAGAGAATATGTGCTGTGAAGCACAAATGCTCCTTCTGAACAGATGCATGGCTGCCCATAGTTTGATCTGGAAGCATATATCCCATGCATTCTTGCAGAGCCAGGGACATGGGATGAGATTTTCAGAGACCTGGTCTGGCCTGCAGATCAGCACCAATCCTACGTGTTGAACCCCTTAAAGTTCACGCTCTGGCTTCTCTAATCCATGGGTGTCTGGAGAAGGAGATGATCTAATGCCCATAAGCTTCCTGGTGCCTATATAAAGTGACAGATCTGAATATAAAATAGAATACAATGAACACAGTACACATGTACATATTAAAAAAATAAAAAAAAAAAAAAAAGAAGAAAGAAACAAGTAGTCCTGGACTTTCTGTTTTGCAAAACTGAGATTTCTGCAAAAGCTTTAACAGTTGGATGTTTTATTTTCAGTTATCAGTAACTCAGCTTTCCTTTAATAAAGTCTTCTAGAACCCATTTCAAGTATCTAAAGTTTGATTTTATGCATTTAATTTTGTGCCTTCTCCTTCAAAGGAACAATTGATAAGGATGTCCAAGACTTTAAGAACAGAGAGAGTCATTTACAAGGTCATTACATTTCATGCTAATACATCTTTATGACGTCTAAAGAAATTAAAACGTCTTAGAAGTCTTAAAAAGTGAGGTCATTAGATGATATGAATCTAGATGATCTTACTAGGCGATTTTTAACCTAAAGGGTGTAGACAAACATAAAATTCTATACTCTGGGCATGTTTAACAACATACACCAAACAAGCATCCAAGAAGCATGCTTTTCTGTATGACTACCAAATACTCATTCATCCTTTGCTATATCCCTAAACTGTAGATGAGAATGTTTTCTATTATTTTGGAAGAAAGGGTATAAGAAATAGAAGACACAGTGAATTTTACATCTGTTAAAAAAATAAGTAAACAAACAAACAGAAAATTCTTTCCTGAAGATTTGAAGGACATGTTTGGCTGTATTAAAATAAAGAGGTTGAAGAGGAAATTCAGACGATCATGTTATTTCAAGGCCAGAAGACAAAGCTATGAGCATCCAAACCAGCATACTGAAAAAATGCAATGTGAAATTCATTATAGCTTCTCTTCTTAAATAAATAAATATCCAAAATTCTTCTTTAGAGTCTCCACATATTCTAAATGTCATAGTTATTCTAGGGTAGATGAAAGAAGAATCATAGAATCATAGAATCATTTAGGTTGGAAAATACCTTTAAGATCATCTAGTCCAACCATTGACCCTACTCTACCAGGTCTGCCACTAAACCATGTCTCTAAGCACCACATCTACACGACTTTTAAACACATCTAGGAATGGTGACTCAACCACTGCCCTGGGCAGCCTCTTCCAATGTTTGATAACTCTTTCAGTGAAAATTTTTTTCCTAATGTCCAGCCTAAACCTCCCCTGGAGCAACTTGAACCCATTTCCTCTTGTCCTATCACTAGTTACTTGGGAGAAGAGATCAGCTCTCATCTCACTACAACCTCCTTTCAGGTAGTTGTAGAGAGCAAGAAGGTCTCCTCCCCTCAACCTTCTCTTCTCCAGACTAAACAATTCTAATTCCTTCAGACGGTCCTCATAAGACATGTTCTCCAGACCCCTCACCAGCTTTGTTGCCCTTCTCTGGACACGCTCCAGCACCTCAATGTCCCTCCTAGACTGTGGCGCCCAAAACTGAACACAGGACTCAAGCTGTGGCCTCACTAGCGCTGAGTACAGGGGCACGATCGCTTCCCTACTCCTGCTGGCCACACTATTCTTGAGACAGGCCAAGATGCCATTAGCCTTCTTGGCTACCTGGGCACACTGCTGGCTCATGGTCAGCCGGCTGTCCACCAGGACCCCCAGATCCTTTTCTGCCAGGCAGCTTTCCAGCCACTCCTCCCCAAGCCTGTAGCGTTGCCTGGGGTTGTTGTGACCCAAGTGAAAGACCCGGCACTTGGCCTTGTTAAACCTCATGCAGTTGGCTTCAGCCCATCGATCCAGCCTGTACAGATCTCTCTGCAGAGCCTTCCTACCCTCAAGCAGATCAACACTCCCACTTAATTGGGTGTCATCTGCAAACTTACTGAGGGTGCACTCAATCCCCTCGTCCAGATCATCAATAAAGACATTAACCAAGGCTGGCCCCAAAACTGAGCCCTGAGGAACACCACTTGAGACCTGCCGCCAACTGGATTTAACGCCATTCACCACAACTCTTGGGGCTCGGCCATCCAGCCAGTTTTTAATCCAGTGAAGAGTACACCTGTATAAGCCATGGGCTGCCAGTTTCTCTAGCAGAATGCTGTGGAAGACTGTGTTAAAGGCCTTACTAAAGTCCAAGTAGACAGCATCCACAGCCTTTCCTTCATCCACCAGTTGGGTCACCTGGTCGTAAAAGGAGATCAGGTTGGTCAAACAGGACCTGCCTTTCATGAACCCATGCTGGCTTGGCCTGATCCCCTGGTTGTCCTTCACATGCCACGTGAGTGCACTCAGGACGATCCATTCCATGATCTTTCCTGGCACTGAGGTCAGGCTGACAGGCCTATAATTGCCTGGATCCTCCTTCCGGCCCTTCTTGTAGATGGGTGTCACACTGGCAAGCCTCCAGTCATCTGGAACCTCCCCTGTTGACCAAGACCGCTGATAAATGATGGAGAGTGGCTTGGCAATCTCCTCCGCCAGCTCCCTCAGCACTCTCGGGGGGATCCCATCTGGGCCCATAGACTTGTGGCTGTCCAGTTGGCATAGCAGGTCACTAACTGCTTCCTCTTGGATTATGGGGGGGATTATTCTGTTCTTAATCCCTGTTTTACAGCTCAGGGGATGACTGAGGATGACTGGTCTTACTATTAAAGATGGAGGCAAAGAAGGCATTAAGTACCTCAGCCTTCTCCTCATCCTTGTTGACAATCTTCCCCTCCGCATCCAATAAGGGGTGGAGATTCTCCCTGGCTCTCTTTTTGTTGTTAATGTATTTGTAAAAACCTTTTTTGTTATCATCTCTTACGACAGTGGCCAGGTTAAGTTCTAGCTGTTCTTTCCCCTTTCTGATGTTTTTTTTGCATGACCTAACTAGATCCCTATACTCTTCTTGCGTTGCCTGCCCCTTCTTCCAAAGGTGGTAAGCCAACTGAAAGGAAAGCAATACAGTTTATTTTGCTTTAGATTGCTTTCAATTTATGAGAAGAGGAACCAGGTATCACTTTTTGACATATATAAATAATTATTTAAATGCAAAGCACTCTGAAAAAAGAAAGATGTCAGCTAAGGACATTTTCTCAACAATACAAAAAACTATCAACCCTACTGAGGTCTGCTTTCATGTTGTCCTTGTTACCATATCTCACTCAGGGAAATCTTGTCCACAACTCAGGGAAAGTTAAGCATGTCTACCAATATTGGAAATGATGGTGATAAAACTTTTATAAATGCTTAGGAATGAAGCAGAGAAAAAAAGCATCTTTCTTTCTTTCTTTCTTTCAATATCCTCTGTAAGATAAGCTAAAAGACTCTACTGTTTTAAAAAACCCATCTTCTTATAGACATAGAAGCTCCTTAGAGACTGTTTCCCAGATGGCAGAAAATCTACCATGAGTTGGATTGCCATTTTGAAAAAAATGCCATCCGGCATTGTTATCTTAGAATTAAAGGGAATCACATTTCCTTCAAAAAGATATAATTTACTTAAAAAAGGAAAAGTACTAATATTCAGGGTTTAGATATTTGTTCACCTGTGCTATGTGCTGCCAATATTTGGAGTAAATTAATCCATTCAGCTTGTAGTCTTGTTTTTCCTTAATTTGAAAAGTTCTCAGTGATAGATTACAGAAGTAATAAAGACAGCTAAAACATGAATTTCTGCCATGAATTATTAATGTTACAACTACTTTAAGGACAGTTTAAATGTCATCAAGGGCCTGCATAATTTATTTATGAACAAGCTTAATGGTCAAAGTCTTTATGTCACTGATATGAGAAATTTGGACTGACACTATATTTTTAGACTTGATAGTGAACTCATGACACCAAAAGATTTAAATGGAGATTTATTTGACATATATGTGAATACACTATCTATCTCCTGTGTGTAAAAGATAATTCTGAAAAAGACATGGTTTAGTGGCAGATCTGGTAGACTAGGGTCAATGGTTGGACTAGGTGATCTTAAAGGTCTTTTCCAACCTAAATGATTCTATGATTCTATGAAAATAAATATTGTGATCATAAACGTTTTTAGAATGTAAATCTAAATAAATGGTGATTTATAACTATGATAGCTACTACAATTTTTGTCATGTGATAGACTACATTCATGTCTGAGGTGTGAACTTTTCCAGCAAAGATGAGATCATGGCCAGTAGGTAGGACAGTACCACCTTTGACCTCAGTTTAAGCACATATCTGATGACAGCATACTGGTTTACTCATGTTGCCATTAAATAGGTAAGGTTTTGGGTGAGGAATCCCTTTCCAGTAGAAATCACACACAAAAATTTAGGCTAAAGTGTTCATTAGGACTGACTCTCAGTAATCCCAGAATGTGCAGTTATACTGTAAGTTTTAGGGCACTGGAAACATCTAAAGAAATTCCTGATCCTGATTCCCTCTCTCTTCTCCAGCTTTTCTGGGGGGCAAAAGGGGAGAGGGCTTATGAACCCTGGATTCATTCAGGGTTTGTGTATACAACACATCTCTAGTTGGCAACATAACCGCATGATTGCTTGTGAGGAGGTGAGTAAGCACAAACATAGTGAGTGTACAGGAACACCTAAGCTTTCCCACCGAGGATAATGCAGCAGGTAGCCACGTTCTCCATTTCTAATTTGACTGGCTTTGAATATCTTACTTTCCTGTTCCAATATATAAAATATAATTTTATAATTCAGTCATTTGGAAGGGCTTTTTATGTGGTTTTCTCTTTTTAATAAGTTTAACAGGCTTAAATCCTTAAGCCACTGAAATTCACTTAATACCAGGGGTTATGAGTGTGGCCCAAAGTTTTGTTGCTTGATGTCCTGGTTTGAATCCAGATCCGGAATCCAGTTCCCATCTGTCACTGAGTCCAGTCTGGGACTTCCCCAGTGCCTGCTGGTGATGTGATTGTCATCCTGGGAGCTTGATAGGGTTTTGTATATATTCCATTATTTTCTTTTTATTATTTTATTATTAATATTTCATTAAAGTAGTTTAGTTCCTTCTAAACTCGTAAGTCTCTTTCTCTCTCTCTCCTGCCTCCCTTTGAAGTGGAGCAGGAGAGAGCATCTGTCATTGTGCCTGATTGGCCCAATCCAGCCCAAACCATGACACCTGATTGCTTCATGTTCTGTCTCTAGAAGGTTATTTTTTTCTCATGTTTGCACTTTCTAGCTGTATTCTAGACTAAAGTTATTAAAATTTTTTTACAGGCCAGGTCTTTCAGAAATGTTAGCCAATGTAGACTATTGAACATTTTTTAATTCTGTATTTGTTACTCCAGGATACTGGTTAACAAGTTATTTCGTGAGCTTATTCTAGCATGGCACAACATTTCAACGAACAAAATATCATTGCCAAGCTCTATTTAGATTTGAATATGAATTTGTGAACCTCAAATGTCTGGAGTTGATTAAGATACAACCTACACAGCTGGCAGACTGCCCTGAATCATATGGACAACTTTTCCACTTGCTGCATGCCAATCCCTGGTCTAGCTGCTTCCACATTTAGAGCTTAATTATCCCTTCTGCCTCCTATTTCTATCTTTGCATTTGCAATTACTTTTTAATGTAAGAAACGTAATAGTAATGAACAACAGAACCGTTTGAGTAAGTACCCACCTATGAATGTCAGCACCTGGACAGAAACTGAGTGAAATGAAGGCTACTGCCTTGCATGCCATCATCCATCAAAAATAAACAATGGCTTCTGTCCTACCTGTTGTGGAATATATTTTTTTTATTAACTTGAATGTACCTCATGTTATGCTGCATGGAAATCAGTGATAGCAAGGATTTTATTAGGTAAAATGAAAAATATGGAATTTTAGTGTTTCCTTGTTATCTTCAATGAATTATGTTAAATAGAGACATTTAAATCAATTGATCTATTAAACTTATGTCTGTGCTAATTGGCCTCACAGGCTGCGTGGTGGGACAGGTCATGCAGCCATCTGCATTTAACTCAGTTTTAAAGTTTGCTTTGACATTTACTTTTATGCTTCAGGTGCTGTGATTAAATAGAAATGATGAATGAGTGCTGTAAATGACTACTCAATTGTCTGGGGTACAGTGTTACCACTTCTCCAGCATGACCTCTAAATAATTTCCTCTATCACTTTCTCTCCTGATTTATTCAGAGTAGTCATTTCTGACTCCCAGATATTTCTAAAGCCCCGCATTTTTCTCCCTGTTCAGCTATTGCTCCCCCCATACAGGGTTTCCATTCACATTTTTAATCAGCAGATATAATTGTGAAAGGTGTTAAGAGTACCTACAAGCATTAGATACTGAGGCATTGCCTGTTTCAATTGCTGCAGGACAAATTTATATCAGCTTATCCTAGACATACCCAGGTTAGATGTCCACACCATAGCTACTTAGCTGGGCTTCCATTATAGTCGAGAGAGTGAAATAATCACTTTTGGACATAATTTGTCTTATTCTAGACTGAGATGAATTGTAGTCTACGAATGCTTATTTCTCACAAGTGACCATCAGGGAAACAAACAATTGTTAGATTAGGTATAGGTGTTAAACCTTCAGTGAATAAATCTGATTTATATATTTATGTCTGGTCGAAGAATAAGATAATCTGACTCTTTCTAGATTCAGAGACACAAAATACTAGTAATTGTATGGGGTGGATGGATTTCAGAAGAATTTAGTTCCCCTAAAAAATGGAAAGGAAGACAAGACAATAATATCAAAGTGATCAAGATTCTGTTGCGCCAAAGAAAGGAAATCATCAAGAGCCTCATAGACAGGCAGTTACAGAATTACTGTACAATCTTCCTGGCTTTCTTATTTCCTTTTTGGTAGAACTAAAATGGATTTGATTTTAACTCCACTTACATATCCAATCCAGATGTACAAGTCATGTCCACACTGTTGATATGGCACTGAAAATGGCATTATTTAGGGAGGCACTGAGTCTAAAGTTGACCATATTGTGGACAAGCTGACCATGTTTAGTATTCTAGCCAGTCTGAACTCAGGCTGAACTCTTGCTACTAAACCTACCTGATATTATGCCTCGCAGTATCCTAACACTCTAATGAGTAACTTCAGATGCCTTCAAGGCAGGACCTTACTTTTCCCTGCTCTACAACATCAAAACTGCAAAAAAGAAAATACGCTTGGTCCTTGGGAACATTCTATATTCCACCTGAAACTGAGTTTTTCCCTCTGCTAATCATAACAGGGCCATCCCAGAAACAGTTCTCATATGTTCCCATGTCCAGCACAGGTGAGGGCTGCAAACGTGCTGGGGGCTGCTCCATACAGCACTGAAAATATAGCCAGGCAGTTAGGACTTTTTATGAAGAATGTCTAAATAATAATAATAATAATAATAATAATAATAATAATAATAATAATAATTTGTCTCTAAAATACAAACACTTAGACAGTCATTTTGTAAAAAAGTGAGGAAGCCTTCCTACATAGAATGGGGAGAGGCTGAGGAAAGCTTAAAGAAATGGCTGCAGAGGTAAGCTCAATGAGCAAACTGGATTCAGTGACTATATAATCATTGCTGAAGAGATTCTTTATTCTGCCACTCTCTACTTTTCCTCTTTCAAAAAATGAGTGATTCTTTCTTCATTTCCAATGGAATTTATCTTCTGATTTATGGTAAAAAAAGCTAGAGCTCTTGATGGAGTATTTAAAATCCTTGAATAACTCATTATGACTTTTCTTTTTATTTTGTATTTCCTAAATAATCTTCACAATTGACTGTAATTCGAATCCAAGAATTGATTTTGAGTCATTATCTTCCATTGTGCAGTCAGTAAACACTTTAGATTCTCTTTAAGGTGTGCATACACTCTTAACAATGAATTCTGGAAGACAAACATAGAAAAGACCACTTTAAATGATGTTCTGAATCACTGCATTATTAGCCTGTACAGTAAATTTCTAAGGATTGGTCTTAAAAACTGAGCTGTGAGAAGAAACTATTTGGTATTAAACAATATTTCATTTCCTATGGTATTATCAATATTTTTTTTTTTACTATGTTCTGCTGATTCTATGAAGATCATTATTGCTATTACAATTTTAAAATCATTCCAGATAAAGGGGATATCATCACTGGATTAAACAGATTGACATATTGCGTGGACATTTTCATTTGACAGTGTGACTTATTTATCACATTTGACAGTTGAATTTACTTTATGAAATCAATATATTATTTTGCATTTCCTGACTACTTGGGACTCAGACTTCTCGTAAAGACAACTCTTCTATTTTTCCGTATTCTTGACAGAAGTCTTCTACTTAGCCGCCAACTTTGTTTTGAGACAGGACTGACTTCTATTCCACATCTTTTAGGATTCAGAAGAAGCTGATCTTCAATCAGAAACTTGTCTTTAACAAAGAAAGATATCTTAGAGGAATATGTCTAATTCCAAACTAATTCAAAACACTTTGGCTACGCAGTAGATTGTGTGGGGCAAAACCAGTTGCTTTTGTCAAGATTATTTTGTCCTATGAGCAACATTAGTCAAATCTAACTAGAATTATCATTTCATTTTGCGATACATACATTGCTTAGAAGACCTGAATACCACAAACTTTAGACAGCAAGGAAAACTCAGCAAGATTCTAGCTTTTAGCTGCTAATAAAGCCTTCATCTAGGCACTGTATTTCCAGACTAGCAAAATCTGGAGCCTACAAAGATCCTGTAATCCAAGTACCAGATATCCAGCTTGTATTTAGGACAGAGGGTTAGTAGAGTGGCTACAACAGTTGATTACATAGGCAACGATATTAAAATCATTCCAAATATAGCATTTAGGGAAATATCTACACGCTGATATTCTGTTTAGATTATTGCATTTATCTACATAATCATTGTCCAAAGCTGTTGATATGACCCAGTTTTACACTTACATCCTTCCAGCTGGATACTGTTAGTAATACATTCTTAATCCGGTTCTTAATCTGTGGTAAATGGTTAGAATTAAATTCTCTGATAAATGTAAAGGTCTTATTTGAGCTTCGTGAAGCGTGTTTGTCTACTCACATAAAAAGGTTAATGTGAATAAGACATCTGTATACTCTGAGGGAAATGGTGCAGAACCTTTACTGGATTTCTGTTTGAATAAATCCATACCCAGTTCTTAGCACCGTAAACGGGATTTTAGTGCAAAGTGCTTGTGCCAACCTATCCTAAATAGAGTTTAGGTCTTTTGCTACTTCTGTCTGTAGAGGATCTGAGTAACTAATATAACATCAGTAGAAGATTAACATTTTTGTTCATTTTTTAAAGTGTCGTGGCTCATTTTTACTCAGACCAGCCTATATCTCTATTGATACTAATTTTGGCATCACTTTCAGTGGTCAAGCATCAGCAGTCTGGTGGGAGTAAAACATCAAAAGGAAGGCATTTGATTGGTATTCCTCCCTATTAGGTGGTCAAACTAGAAAGGAGATTAGAAAATCTCTGATCAGAGCAACATTTTGGATCTATCTTACTTCCCCCTTCCTCCCTGCCACAGCAAAAGAGTTAAATGGTCAAAAATGTGGAGAAGCAATGCTAAGTATTTCTCTATATATCATGTCTATGCTTAGTGTTTCCTAAGAGGTAGAAGTGATTGTGTCATCTTTCCTTCAACTACTAATGTGTGTCTAGTTGTTACCTGATGCAAAGTATTCATGCCTTTGAGGGCCATTAGACTACAAAAACTTTGCAGAAATTTCCTATTCATTTTACCCTTATCTACCTCCTCCTTAAGTTTGAGTCACTGATATTTGGCTGATGCTTTATTTTTACAGGCAGTGAGAATCTGGATGACAGTGTTTTCTGTTTCCTGATGCAACGATACATACAGCTGTGCACCATCAGCATACGGCAGGTGTTGAAGCCTGTAGCATTTTATAATATTGCTGACTGGTTTAGCACATATGTTGAACAGGGAAGAGGAAAAGATCTATCCTTTTGAACCTGCAGGGAAAAAAGGGCTTCTCATTATTGACAGTATTGTCACAACTGAGATCTATCTAAGAGAAAGGAGTATAATTGCGGGTGATCCATTCTTTCAATTCCTACTGAATATTTGAGATAATATTATGGTATCCCATGGAAGACATTGTTACACACAATGAACATATATATATATGTATATGTGAGGAACAATGTGGATGCCTTTGCTCTGTCTTTGGCTAGGAAGAGATAATCTCTCAGGAAGAATGGCTCTATCTCTGTAGCAAAACTTAAGTATAAAACCTGATTCTGAATGTGGGAAAGTGGCATAAGGCAAATGCTGCAACAGAGAGGTAGCGATTGCTGTCAAGACACTTAGTTAGGCACAACCGGAGATGGAAGTAGGAGAATACCTAAGCATCAGTAAGTGCAGAAAGTCTGTGCTGGCACTCAGACCATACTACAATATCTTTTAAGTGCAGTGTCTGCTAATCTATTTTCAGTTTCCTGACAAACTGCAGGCATTCCCAAAAAAATAATAATCCAAAGCAAAACAACTCTCTGCCCCCTAACAAAAAGAACAAATCTTCCCAAGTTATGCATTTGTCATTCAGCAGCTTAAATTTAGTAGTGATGGTGTCACAGCCACTTGACTGTCTCTGGAGGACCCTGAAGTATATTTTATTTTATGCAAAACATGAATCCGCCAAAGTTAACAGCCCAAAAAAATGCTGAACTCTTCCTTTTGGTATGTGTCAGCTACACTGTTTCATATCTGTCACCAAGTGTTTGTTTTGAGCCCATGGTGTAACTTGATGGAAGAATAGTGAGATAACGGAGGGCTGTGGACGTTCACTATTAAGCAACTTTACAACTTTTCTGGTAATATTTCAGCATAACAATGCAATAAATGTATTCTACACATAACGGACTTTTTGAACAGTTCACCCTGTTTTCTTCCATCTCCAGGAGCCCAGAGAGACAACCAGAACTATCTTCCTTACCTTCCTGAGATGTTACGCTCCCTTGCCTTGCAGAGACGAGCCTTGCCTGAGGCTCCCATGGCTCATAAGAGCAGCGCCTCTCATTGAGCAGCTCACTGTACAAAAACGAGAGGTGACCCCGTGTCTCTCTACAGCTCTTTTTCTACAACCCTTCACAAAACAGAATATTCATGTCAGGCTAATGAAAAGGCCATTCATTTGAATTAGATACTTTTTAGACATTTCATTATACAGTTTTATCACCAGAAATGAAAGGATAACAGCTTTGCAATATTAAAGAGAAATAACAGCTACAGTGCTGCCCGTAGCCACAACGGGTGCAAGTGTATGGCCAGAACCTGAACGTTGCTGCTCCTGAAAGACATAAGAATCACACTGAAAGGTATGAAAAAATTAACCAGGAAGTATTTCTAGAAGCTGTAGTTGGACATTGTTATTTGTCTATTTGTTTGATAATTGCATCTCATATCAAGGTCTAGAAAAATTATGGCGATACAAAATATGATCTTAAAATTGCAGCTGTACAAGGTATCATTTTAAAGGTGTTTGACAATTGTACGTATGCAGCTGTGATCATAAGCCTAAAGTTCTGCCTGAGATAGGTGGCAGGACAGAAATAAATGTGCAATTTACAGTACTGAATTATAATGCAGTTGTAAAAAGAGAAGTGCTAACGTTGCTATGTTCTGTTTCCTTGAAATAACTCTGGAAGTCAGTTCATTTGAGGAACACAACTTCTCGTGGCTAGCTAGTTAGGCTTGCAGAATTCAAGATGCTGGAAAAAGCATTCTTCATGCCCAGTTTCTATTTAACCTATTAAGTGGAGCTGTGCTTGGTTTTTGATGTGACATCTTGCGGCTTAAAAAGAGCAGAAAGCAGCACGGTTACAGAGGGATGAACATCACAAATTGCTGCCATATCTACAAAGGAATCAGATCCCAGTGTTTCTGATGTCCTGCTCTTTTTGCTTTTGATGGCAATCAGCTAACTGTGGCATTAACCTTCATAATGATAATAATAATTTTTAATTTGGATACTTGGGGAAGGTAAAAAATAAAAAATCATCAATTAGCTAAAAAACACTGACTTCCATTTTTTGTGCTAAGCATAACCAAGATGTAAAGCAATATATAAGAAATAGAAAGCGGTGCTGGCATTGCATCCTTGGTTAGCTACTATGTATTTATGTAAACTATTTTCTGGCATATCAATACATCATAGTGGGCTTGCATGGCAAGGGGGGGCTGCAGGGGTGGCTTCTGTGAGAAGCTGCTTGAATCTTTGCCCATGTCCGATAGAGCCAATGCCAGCCAGCTCCAAGGACCCGCTGCTGGCCAAGGCCAAGCCATCAGTGACAGTGGTAGCACCTCTGGGATAACATAGTCAAGAAGGGGGAAAAATCGCAAAACAGCAATTGCAGCTGAAGAGAGGAATGAGAATATGTGAGAGAAACAATTCTGGAGACACAAGGTCAGTGCAGAAGGAGGGGGAGGAGGTGCTGCAGGCACTGGAGCAGAGATTCCCCTGCAGCCCATGGTGAAGACCATGGTGAGGCAGGCTGTCCCCCTGCAGCCCATGGAGGTTAACGGTGGAGCAGATATCCACCTGCAGCCCATGGAGGACCCCATGCCACAGCAGGTGGATGCCCAAAGGAGGCTGTGACCCCATTAAAAGCCTGTGCTGGAGCAGGCTCCTGACAGGACCTGTAGACTCATGGAGACAGAATCCTACACTGGAGCATGTTTACTGGCACAACTTGTGACCCCGTGGAAGGGACCCACGCTGGAGCAGTTCATGAAGAACTGTCTCCCATGGGAAGGAGTCACATTGGAGAAGTTTGTCAAGAACTGTCTCCCATGGGAAGAACCACATGCTGGAGCAGGAGAAGAGTATAAAGAGTCCTCCCCCTGAGGAGGAAGGAGTGGCAGATACAACATGTGATAAACTGACCACAACCTCCATTCCCCATCCCCCTGTGCCGCTGGGGGAAGGAGGCAGAGAAATGGGGAGGGAAGTTGAGCCTGGGAAGACAGGAGGGGCGGGGGGAAGGTGTTTTTAAGGTTTGGTTTTATTTCTTATTACCCTACTCTGATTTGGTAAGAAATTAAACTTATTCCCTCAAGTCAAGTCTGTTTTGCCCATGACAGTAATAAGTGAATAATCTCTCCCTGTCCTTGTCTCAACCCACGAGCCTTTTGTTATATTTTCTCTCCTCTGTCCTGCTGAGGAGGGGAGTGACCAAGGGGCTTTGATGGGCATCTGGCATCCAGCCACGGTCAACCCACCACACATTGCCTTTGTTGAATTCATTCAAGTCTAGAACTTCCAAACCACACTGAAGAACAGGACACAAAATTCACATTACTTTCAGAGCAGGTAATGGGGAGAATTTTTAAAACTATTTTGAAGACTGCAACTCATGCCTCCAGCTCTGACAGGCCGTGTTATTTACAGCTTTGAAATAAAATTAGACTTCAGGTCAGGCATAAGACACAATGCACACCATTTATGCCAGATTTTTGTATGATTTTGGAGAATAATAATTGGACCTGTGAGCTCAAAATAAAATGCTTGTGTTTCAAACAATGAGTTAGATGACATGAAATGGGAACAGGGACCTGTTTCATGTCAGTGATCTTTCATGTTTATTCAGAGAAGTTGCTGCTGCTTGCATTTTGGCATTTTTACTTTTGCTCATGTGCGTACTGCTTTGTGGCTATAGAAAGAGCAAAGAAAACTAGTCTGCTACTTTGAAACTTATTATTCAGATGTTTTAGTCTTCTTTTTTTTTTTTTTCCACCCCTGATGTTACTTCTTTGCTCATTTCTCTGGTCTGCTCATTTCTCTGGTCTGAAGCTTTGAAGATAGGGAGTAGAGGGGGTTTTATTGTTATTATTTTAGTGCAATATTATTTTAGGGAAGAGAATAAACCCGCCTTCTTCAATTATGCTTTAAATTTCCAGAATGGCCAAGTCAGATTTCTTCTGGGGAAAATCTGCTTTCTCATCTGAGTCCAGGAGCAAGCACAGTCCCCTGCTCACAGCTAATGGAAGGAGGGAGGGGAAGAACAGATGGGGTGTAGGAGATAGGGGGAGCCAAAGCCGTGCCACAGTGCAGCATGCCAAGCAGCAATTTGGTCTGCTCCGTGAACTGCTAATTAGCAAACAATTAAAACAACAATATACACAGTGGTGTCAGTAATCTCACAGTTATGGGAATTATCCCATGATCTAGTAAGATTAAATGAGAATTTTGCTGTTAACTATTTTATCCTCTTTGAAGAAAATGTTCTTATGTTATTGCCTTGTTCAGTAAATCTTTCAAGATGTTGCTTTTATTGTTTTTTGCTTAGATAGAAGTGTAAGTGTACACATCACTTTACAAAACACGCTGAATGACTAATGCCTGTCTCAAAGAATTTGCAATGGAAATAAAAAGATACGAAGAACAACTGTTCAGAAAACAGATGAGGTAATGTCAGGAAAAAAAGAAAAAAGAGGGAGAAACATAGGAAGGTTAGGCAAAGAAGAGGACTCTAATTATTTGTTAATGAGCTCTTCTTGAGTATCATCAGCACTGTTGTATAAAGACATTGCTGAGGCAGAAGCAGTCATTTCAAAACTGGGAGCTCTGGTGCACTGTAAGGGTGCTGTGACGAGCAGCACATGTGGTTAACGGGGCAGATGGGCACCTGTGTGTATGTCACACCTTTCTCCTGTGCCCAGTCTCACTAACAAAAAATATCAGAGAAGAACATTTGTGAAATGAAATATGGCCTCCAGAAAGCACAGCTGTGCTGTGCCACTGCCACAGCTGTCAATTCCTTAACTGTTAATTGCAGCTCCCAAATCACTGCGGCAAGGCTTTCCGACAGCCCTGCCCTGACAACTGTCCCCAGACGCAAATCCCTACGGCTCCTGCCAGAAATTCCCCCTACAAATCTGGAATCTCCAAGATCAGAGCACCTGGGTTTCCTGCTGTGGAAATGAGAACTCGGATCTATTTTGAACCTCTGTTTCTGGTGGGTTTGAAGTTTACATCTACATGGCAAGAAATGCAATACACTTTAGAGCCAGCTGCTCTGGAATTGCTGTCACAGCAGCCCTGGGACGTTTCCACTGGCAGACACATATTCGTACTTCAGTTACTCATAAGACTAGGTTGAGGCTTTCAATATTTTGGTCTCACACTTGGTGGGAGGACTTCCTCTGGTTCTGCAGACACAGGTCTTCCAGGCATCCCGGCCCTAGACTTCTTCAAGAATTCCTATCTACTTCTCATTGAATGCTTGGCTAATTTATATTTATCCAAGCTTACAAAATATTTATCAGGCTATCAGAAATATCATATTACCATTAGTTCTGCACAAAAGCTGAAAGATATAAGAAAAATATCTTGTCCAATTCCTGCTGAGTAAGTATAACTACTCTTAAACATCCATTAGGTTCCAATTACTTACAGCCCAGTTAATCATTTTATCAATTAAACAGAAGTTTAGATGTTGCTTTCAATTAAAATAGAAGTATCTGTTTATGTCATATTTTATACAGGATTGGTTGTAGAAATTTAGGTTTTAAAAAAAGTTACCTGCATTTTTAACATGAAAGACTCCAGATGAAAAAGAAACAGACCTTCTGCTTATTTTTGTGTGTGTAATATTTTATGCCAGATGTAGTTATTGCTATGTATACATACTACATTTTGGCTCCACTTTAAACTATCTGGGAAGGTGGAGAGAGAGGAATTACATCCCCAGCTCCATTTAGTCCTTCTGTATTTAAATATAAAGTTGTTGAAATAGGTAATAATCCAACCCAGAACCATTCGCTCAATATGAAACACACCTACTTGTGTAAATTAGGCAGCAACTTTGTGTTTTAATTGAATACACAGAGAAGTCTTCTGGGGCAGCATTACTGCTCTGCAGTAACTGTTTAGCAAAGCAAGACAGCTTGCTCTGAGCGTCTTGGAACCAGATCTCTGTGCTAACCACAACAGAAAATTATGGGATTTGATTAGAATTAAATGTTAATTACTCAATAATATTGAAGAAAAATAATCTGTAGTACTTAAGCTTGTTACTTATGTAAAAGTCATAAAGGAGGTCTACTTATTAAGAGATTTAATTAAGCAAACAGGACTCCATGCCAAAGTCAGCTTTCTAGTCTTATGGAACAACAGTCCAATGATTCTGCTGGGTGTACTTAGCTTGTTTGTTGTTTAGTTTTAAGTTTCTATTCAGTAAAGAAGTCAAGAATGTGCCTAAGCACCAAAGAGATTTAATCTAACTCATTAGCGAGGTGGGGGTTGGTATCTTCTCCCAGGTAACAAGCAATAAGACGAGAGGAAACGGCCTCAAGTTGCGCCAAGGGAGGCTTAGATTGGATATTAGGAAAAATTTCTTCACCGAAAGGGTTATCAAGTATTGGAACAGGCTGCCCAGGGAAGTGGTGAAATCACCATCCCTGGAGGTATTTAAAAGACGGGTAGATGTGGTGCTGAGGGACACGGTTTAGTGGTGGTTTTGGCAGTGTTAGGTTAATGGTTGGACTCGATGTTCTTGAAGGTCTCTTCCAACCTAGATGATTCTATGATTCTATGATTACGACATAAATTTAGGTGCATGCTAAATATCTTTCCAAAGCAAGAACTAAATGATGTAAACAGTATGATGTTTAACAGCTGTGGGTACAATTCAGCCTTAATTTTAAGCAGTTGTGTGAATTGCATATACTTCAAATTGGGCAAAGGACTTGCTATCTAATTAAGAAACTTCTATGGCTTCACCACTGTAGTATCTGAGCACCTCATATTCTCTAATACATCTCTGAAAGAATAGAGTTAATTCCATTGTAGAACTAAGACACAGTGAGACTGAAGTGAGAGTAAATGCATGTCTTGTCCATTTGGAAGAAGTCATATTCCAGCCTTACATGTCAAACATCCTTGTAGAGGATTTTATAAGAATGAGGAGTGGAGCGAGGTATTCACAAAAAACATCAAGCAAGTCAGCATGAACAGTTAAGGAGAAAATGACATTGACTGGTCATATACTGAAATCCAATTTCCGAGAAGACAATGCCACCACTGCCTGACATTGTACATAAATGAACCAAATTCAGCAGCCTGGAGGCACTGTCACAATACCCGACAGTAGCTGAAGGACTGTCATGGGAGTCCAGATTCAAATCAGGGAGCTTTGGGTGCAGACGAAGGTAGGGATTTGAATTTCAATGAACTCCAGTGAGAATATAAGGAATGAGGAAAATATACCTATTCCCCTTTCCTTCAGAAACTCACATCTAAAAAGTGAGGTCTCATCAGGAATAGGGAAGGACTAATATTTAACATACAGGAGCTATCAGCTTTATGGAGACACAATTTTCATGGCTGTGGGTGTCAGCCACAATAGAGAAACCTGAGGACCTCACTGACAGAGGTAACATGCAAACAGAAGTGCCAGTCTTGGACAACTCAGGGATTATACAACAGCAGAGCTTTTTGAATGTAAAAAGTTGGCTCTAAATTGTGTTTTATTACTCTAGCCTTGAGCGACCTTGCACAGTTCTCAGATTGCTCGCCCTGGATGTTTTGGGGGGTTCAAACACAGATACAAGAATTCCCACACCGACTCAGAGCCAAGCTTAATCTAACCTACTACCACATGTCAAGTACAGACTTTAAATAAAGTTCTCAGAAATCTCAGTGTGAATAGAATCTGGCTATTTAGCAAAACCTTGTGCCACTCAACGATCATTCCAAAATTTTTTATTAGCATGATATAGCTACTGGGTTTAAAAAAGTAAACCAAGCTTGGATGCTTTGTTGGGGAGGGATAGGTTTAGATCATGCTCAGTATTAAATATTTGCTTGGTAAACTGTCTGCACAAGGAAAAATTAAATACTTAGATGACAGGGAAGATTAAAAAGTATTTATCCTCATCAGCCAGATCAAAGAGAAAAATATGCTATTCTGAAAACTGAGTTATCTAAAGTCTAAACTATTTCATACTGTAAGTAATGTCATGGGCCATCCATTTCTCATTAACACTTGTAGCAGCATAGTTCAGAGAAAATGTCTCATACAGGCACAGTGAATTGAAAGAGCCAATTAAAGAAATAGACCATAGTCAATCATATTTATGTATATACTTCAACGCTTTGCTGAATCGAGGGTTAAAGCCACACACTGCAGGATAAATAATATATACAACTAGTTATAATACTGCATGAAAATAAGAAAAGCAAATTTAATGAAAATACTTTGATTCAACTAAGATGTCAAATATTCCAAATCTAAAATACAGCTCTGCATTCCTAGATAACTCCCTGAATAACTTGAGGCCAAGTTATGTACAGCTTCGTGGAGATTTATCAAAAAATAAAAAAAGCAAAGTTTATCACTGTGTGAGCAGAAGACCTTAGTTTCTGTATAGATATTCTGAAGTCCAAAGTTGACTTTTTTTTGCAAATTACACCTGCTGATTTTTGCTGACAAAATTCCAGTTCTGCATAGCTGTTACAGAAAGCCAGCACTGTGGAGCTACAGGAATTGTCCAGATAACATTATCTGAAACATCTCAGATGGTTTCCAACACATAAAAATTTGGATTTGATCATCAAGGACCCAACCTCAAATTAGTGAAACAATGCAAAGGTCCATTTGTGAGCAAAATACAATGAAACAATAAACACTTAAAAAAACGCCCCCAAACAAACAAATAACCAGTAATTCTACCCCACTCCCTGAACCTTTAGGAAAAAAAAAGACAGTAAGGAAAGTCTACTGTGGAAAGACATCTCTAAGCATCAGATCAGTCACGTCTTGTTTAGCTTCTGTCTGATATTTTTTCTTTATTACAAATTTTCCAATAATCCTTTTCCCATTCAAGGGCATATACCTTTCTAGTGATAAATAAGTACTGCCTATTTGTGTGAAAATGAAGTATGAAGTATGTTAACTATTACCAGTATTGAGAATGAGTTTAGGTAATCTACAGACATTAAACCATTGAAGAGGCCTTCAACTACCAAAATGAGCTGAAAGCTAAATGCAGAGTAATTCAGACTACAATAAAAAGTTAGTGTAGGAATGTTAATACCGTCTTGGTTGTCAGGAATAAAAAGAGGAAATAGAAATATTGATTTTTGCTGAGAGGTCTATCAAAAGGAGAGTACTACAATTCTTGTTTATACTTCCATACAAAAAATTGTCATTTGAGGAGGCTAAATATGACAAGGCTATTAAATAATAAAACTACTAGACAAGTAAATATTCCTTAGAGAGTTTCACCATACAAAACAATATCAGAGGTTGGATTTGCACATTTCTTTCATCAGTAATGCTCCTCTGTTTCAGAAATGGAAGCATATTCTATCTGGCTTGTCTATAACAGCGGAAAAAGCAAACAGTACTAATGTCCATGATTGTAACTCTGAAGTTAAGCCAAACCACATCACATGCTCAGTGAAGACAATGCTACCTGCATACTACAAGATTCTGCATGTGTGGCTTAATCAGAAAAAACTAACTGAATGCTGCCCTAATTTATATCCAACAAACCTTTTTCAGTCCTGCTTCTATTATTCTCAAGATGACAATCCTTATACCTATTTATTTTCCTTGAATAGTTAGAACATGTTAAGTGAATGAACAGCCTGTTGTTTCCTCTATAGTTACAAAACAGTAGATAATAACAACAATTGACGTATTTTTACTTATTTTTAAATACCCCTTTTCATAGATCTATGATACCAAGAATGTGTTTGCTTCAGCTTTTAAAAAAATGAACGTGACATTTCTTACTTCCTTACTTTTGCACATTATTGATGCTGAGGATTTATATCAGTGTTGCTACTGGCACCCTTATATCTTCCAGTCGTGCAGCCATTTTCCCTGTTTTCTCTCCAGGATAGCCTCTTGCTCACCCGCAAACTGACTTCTACAAGACTAGTCTGTCTTACTGTAGCCCTGACATTCTGTCCTTTTACTGTTCATTTTTCCAGTGAGTTCCTTTTAATTTTCCAAACATATCCTGCATTGTTGAGTTACTTGGAAATATGCTCCAGTATCAAGGAAACAGGCTGCCTAAATGTAGCGTTCAAGTTGCTCTGTCACTTCTGCTTTATTACTTGCACTCAGACCAACTGCAACCCAATGTTGACATCTGCCTTTTTTTTATTGGTGTGTTATAGCGATTTTTATGTTTTCTTCTATAAATTTCATAGATATTTCCCCTTACTTTCACTTGTGAAATATACCAGAAAATACTTTGAATATTTGAATAAATATTTGCTATGAACTTTTCTCTCTTAGGAAATGAATAACAACATATGAATTCTTTCTCTTTCAACTATACTTATTCCTTATTTTTTTATTAAGAATATTCACACACACACACAAAAATCAGTGTAAACAATTTAAATGATACAACTATCGTGAATACTGACACTGGGACAGAAAAATGTATGACATCTGGAAATCAGTACCACTAGAACTATTGAGTATGATAATTCAATAATCGCCTTGCTGAAAGACTAAATATAGCAAAAATATAACACGATGCTTATAAAATTTACATTGAAATATGTGTGTGTACATAAACTATTATGTTTAATAATCTCTCCTGATCTTTACTTTCACTTATTGAACTAAAAATGAAAATCTGTATGCAAAGTTAGTTGAACGTAGCTTTGTTAAGTGAATCTTTTCAAACTACTATACTGTTTTAGACATTTTTCTCTGGAGATCTCAGTAGCACTTCTCCAAGGTAGGGATTGATATTCACATCTCAAAGGTAGAAGGGGTGAAGATCAAAAAGGTTAAAAGCCTGCCTGAGGTAGTAGAGTTGGTCGATAGCAAACCTGGGATTGGAATCTGTAGCTCATAGTTGCCATCCCTGTACACCATTTTCTACTGGAAGATAGCCTCCTACTGAAAAAAATCTCAAAAACCTCAACCCCTGCTCCCTCCCCGACCCCATACAAAACCACCAATACTCCTCCCTAAACTACAAATCTCAAGATAGTTTTTCTGCTCCTAGACCCAATTCATCTTAAGTCTATACTAATGAACAAATGAAGGAGTTTGTAAAACAAGTATGACTCTTAGCCCAGAACTTGAAATGAACTGATAAATAAATAAGAACAAATATTTATGTGAACTTCAATTAAGAATAAGAAACTGCTGTGAAGGTAGAATAAGAAACTGCTGTGAAGGTAGACTTACAAAAAAGGAGGGAAGGAGATTAAATGTATTAGGAAACCTCTACTTGCTCTAAGACAGAAAGACGACAGAAAAATTGCTGAAGGAAAGAACTGCATTAGGAAACGAGTCTGAATAAAATGCTGAGAATGAAGAAAGAAAGTACCTAATGAAGCAGTACAAAGAGCAGAAAAAAGCCAAAAAGTTCTGGTGGATTCCCATTTCCTCGTAGGATCTAAATCAAATATTTTGAAGCCTGCATCCCATTCACAGTGGAGGGTTTTTACAGGAACTCTGTACTGAAGGAGTGGCGCATCCACGCCTGTGCCTTGCCTGCGTACCACAGCCATCTCCGGGAGAAATTGTTGGACCTGGAAAATTCTGTGTGCTCGTACTGACCTCTAGTGACTATTAATAGTGTCCTCCAGTTGACCGTAGCCCAAAGGGTACGTGTCCCTATTACGCACTTCACCTTCAAGGTCTGACCGTGGTTACTCGGTCATGCTGTTGTCATGCTTGTGATACCGTCCTACATTACAGATATCAAAAAGGTTGGATATGGATGCTACAGGTATTGTCATTAGAATGTTTTATGCTGCCTCTTGTTATCTTCTACATTCTCTTCTCCCACGCCTGAAGCAACAGGGTGAAAACATTGAGGCCTTTGCTTACAAATGCTGTGGAGAAGGAAGAATCATGGTGCCTCTGAACAGCGCCGCATGCTCTGCAGGCTACAGAATCGGTATTTCAACCTGGAGCTAAACTATGCAGTTGTAGAGTTTAACATACTAAGTAAAGAATTTCTTGCAGCAAAGGAGGTAGTGTGATTGAATACAGAGTGCTAGTGCCTATACTGACACTCTGTCGTGGTTTAACCCCAGCTGGCAACTAGAACCACGCAGCCACTCGCTCACACCCCCCTTCCCCCCACAACCCAAGAAGGGTGGGGAGAAGAGGGAAAAAAAGCAGAAGAAAGGGAGACAAAAAAAACCTCGTGGGTTGAGATAAAGACAGTTTAATGGAAACACTAACAGAAAGGGAAAAATAACAATAATAGTAACAGTAATAATTATGACACGGGTCACTCTCACTGCCTGGTGAATTGGCACCGTCCCAAGCAGTGATCACAGATTCCTGCCGCTCAGCTAACCAGTTATATACTGAGCATGACGTCTATGGCACGGAATATTTCATTGGCCATTCCACCGTTCTGTCTATTCATCTATTGGAAGCTGAAAAAAGTCCTTGAATAGTATAAACATCACTTAGCAATAACTAAAAACAATAGGTATTATTGACATTCCTTTCACAGCAATCACCAGAAAGAAAACTAACTCTTTCCCAGCTGAAACCAGGACATGGTCATTCTGTCCTTTCAATTGTTATGATAAAACCACTTTTCTAGTTCAGAGTTCAGTCTTATTGCAAAAAGATATTTATCTTGTGCTATTCACTTCATCATGTTTCTATGCTTCTCACATTTGCCACATCTGTCAGAATCCTATTCGTATTTCCTGACATTTTCTATCATTATGTAATGAAACCACTTCACTTTTAATGGGGATGTGATGAAAAATTGCACAGGAAATTAATCTAACTAATGTATTAGTTTTAGCACTAGAATCTAAGGCATATTTGAAGGACATACAGATTCAGGGCTATCTGGTTTTGTATCATCACTGAAATAATTTAATAATTTGATAAGCAATTTTAGCATATAGTCATATCAAAGGGAAAAAATGTACAAGTACATGCACTGTACCAGGTCACTTCCAAGAAGTACTGCAATATAGATAGTGAGGAATAAAGCAGTATCTTTTTAAGGCATGCTAAGTAAATATAGCTATCACTATACAATATCACTGCCTGGAAGTGTACTAAAAGTAACAATAATGTTTTTTTAAACTAATCCGAGATAATCGTTCCTGCGATTATCTGATAAATATCACTCCTGTGATTATCTGATAAATATATTAGTGTAAACCCTGAACATTCAGATGGATTCCTATGGTCAATAATTTAAAGGGCTTATTCAGATTTCACGTGTACAGCTTTCTTTTAAAAAATCAACATAGGATGAAAGTAGGTGAGTTTTTATCAAACATTTCTAATTCTGGCTGCTTCTTATTTGTCAGAAAACACTGACAGAACAACACCTTTTACTTTATTTGACTCTTCAGATACGAAATCAGCAAGAAATATGAAATTCAGTAGCATTCAAAACATTTTTACTATTACCATAAAAATTTTGAATTTCAAAATATAAGTTTAAATTATACCAATGTCTTGATCCTGCTTAGTCATCTCTGATACCTTTTAAGTGGTCCTTTTCTTATCTATTTCTGTATATCCATCTTGGTACTGTACTTTATTCACTGTACGTGTAAGATGATATATACATATTTAAACACACAAACATTCCTTTTCAGGAAGAGAAATACTGTGTCACGGAAATGTAGTGGGAAAGCCAGAACATTTACATTGTGGGATGAAAAATTCAATCATGCTATGATGAGTTAAGTCTGGATACTTGTAAAATGTTTTAACGCATTTTAAAAATATTTTTATATGCTTTAGTTTTTATAACCTATGTAACTTAGACGTGGATCATAAAAAGCTTATGATAATAAAGTTACCATTTAATATATAGTAGTGCTCAAAATCAATATAGTGATTATCATAGCAGAGAAACCTATACATAACTTAAGGAAAAATAGACTGTAATCACTGTTTTGGGGAAACCATTTATGAGACCCCTTTGCCTGAATACTTAGATCTAGCAATTGACACACTTTGTATGTAAATCATCCACTTTATTGTACCTCTCTTCAAGACATCCTTTACCACAAGATGCAACCAGTCTCTTCCAGGACCTGTTACCCTCTGCAGGACCAGGAGATACAAAAGGCAGCTCAAGTCAACAAGATCTGCCTGTGAGCTCAAAACCTTACAGCTGTATGTATGTAAATTAAAAGACATGGATGTTCAGTTTACCCATCTGCCAGTTTTCTCATATGACCTCAGATAAGATATGACCCAAGATAATGGCGGATTTCATGCGACCAGATGTAGAAACCCTTCCCTTAGCCTTGGACTACAGCTGATACAGGTGAATATCCACTTTTAGTAAGCAATACGTCTCATTCTAATGTAGAATATTAAATATGGGGGTCTGAATCATGCCTTTTACATATCTACAGTCAGGTTTTTTCTATAAAGAATGAAAATAGCCAGTAGTAACAACTATGGTATCTATACCTACATTATAGGTATAAAGAGGTAAGAGATTAATTCTATTTTAAGATTTTTTGTTTTGTTTTGCTTTCCTGTGCAATGGGATGGTAATATTCCCCTACCACTTTTCTTTGTCCTGGACAATTTATCCATGCAAAACTGCCATTTGACGTGTCTGGTCACAGCATGCCACACAAGGTAACACTAACACTGACTGGACTCTCAGAAATTACTGCAACACAGGTAAACAGTCAGGCCTGCTCAGTGTCCCATATTATATAAAAGTAAAACAGAGAAACACAAATTTGAAAATAATTCAAACATCATTTTGTTAATGATTTATTTTAGCCTGTAATTTCTAAAATATAAGGGTGATTTTCAAAAGATATAGGTTATGATATAAAGTATTATTTGGCCATTTTCACACTAAGAAAGACAAATTATGTAGATTATATTTGACAGTATTAAGCTCAGAGTTTTGTTTACATTGACATTGATAGTTGGGAAGCTATGTCTGTAAAATTATTTTATACATAAATTTTGCATAAACTATATGGATAAAATTAACATAACCTTAGCATTTAAGATATACTTTTCCTGTGTCTTTAATGCAAAGTCTCATAAAGATTTCATTTAGAATGAAAAATAAATATTACTATTACTAATGCCAGTGGTCAGAAATCCTCACCAGGAAAGGGGAAAGAGTGAACGAGGAAGACATCTCTACATCTTTTCATACAGGGGTCTTCAATGGAAGAAGGAATAAAGCAGAGACTTTCAAGCCAGAGTAAGGCAGTCAAACACAGACTTGATACATCTTCCACTTCGCTCAGGTTCATTTTTAAACAATGACACACACACAAAAGCACTGCTTTTAACACAATGGGGAAAGGTTCTGCATTATGATATTATAATATAATTGTAAATAAAAACAGATGGTGAAAAATATAGTTACATGACCACACAGTAAGCAACAAATCTAAGTGGGAGGCTAGAGATCTAGATCCTCTCCAAAGAAATGCCAGCAAGTCATGGGCAAAATTACTCAGACTTTAAAGAGATGCCTTATTACTTTGCATTCTCATTAGTATTTATCTTACCTAATTGGAATTTAAGTTCTCCAGGGCAAGGAGCAATATTAATTCACTGTGAATATTCTGATAGAACAGGATCCCGAACTCCATTAGTACATCAGTGCTATGTGAGTATACATGATATTGTAGACAAAAAGATATATGTCACTTGAATACTTCACATCTACTATGAACTTATATTTTAAAAAATAAGTGTCTAAGAGTTTTCTGATGGCTACACTTCTTTGAGTCAACCTGAAATTTCTCCAGTTGTCCTCACAAAGTGGTTCTTTATGACCTTTCACTCAATATCACTGATACTGAAAAAACAAGAGTATTTATGATGCAAAACTTCTAGGAAGCTTCCTACAAAATACAAAGAAAAAAATCCTTCTCTTTATGAAATTTTCTGTCTTATTCTGCCTTTTAAGCTTTCTAACTTTAAAAACTACACCCTTGTCCCAGACAATAAATTGGTGAATCTAAACTGCAGTCCTTCACTGGGCCTACATAGGAAATCAAGATTCAGCTTGTTATTTGAAGCTTTCCTTCTCAGTCGTCACTGATTATCACCTCAATTACTGAGATTCAATCTGTTTTACTTCACTTGCTTTCTCCATTTATCCTTTAATGTAAAATCACTATCTTATCACCGAATATGAATAACCTCAATTGTTAAGTGCAGATGATATGCCACACATTTAATTCTTAATCAGTATTATTGTGCCCATTATTGTATATTTAGCAAAACCTCACTAATAAATAAGAGCCAGCAACCACTGTAAGAGAATCAGAGCCATCTCATAGGTCTCAGTCGAGATTCATATTATTATTTTAATAAACATTATAAAGTATCTCACTGTTTTTCTCAAATTTAGAATTCTTGAATAACTAAAACAGAAACTTTTTAAAATAAACAACATACTATAGGTCTTAGGATTTGCAATAGTGTATTTCACCTCTATCTTCAGCTTCTTTATTTCACTAACTCCCTAACCTGCTGAGTTCAGATGGTTTTATTTGTCCAGCTTCCTTCCAAACCAGGCTAGGACGATTGTATGTTTTTAGAGTTTAAATTCTTGGGATGATTTACTGAGTCTAATAAACCCTTTTCAGTTGACCATCAACCCACTTTCTTTTGCTCAAAACTTTTCTTTCCACACTTAAAATTGTGATTCAAAACAACTGAAACAGCTGCTAGGACTTCCCAGGGTCTTGAACTCCCCCTTGTCTCTCCAGCTTTGTTAATGACTTGAGTCTGGATTATCCTGAAGTACATTCCTTTCATGTGCTTGGAGGAAAAATCTAAGATAGTTTTGCCCTCATGCACGTCACCCGAAGTTCCCAGTTATTCACAGATCTTACAAGTTCTTCTTACTGCTCTTTAAAAAAGAAATTACAGCATTCTGTGAGGTATATTGAGCTAATTTCCCTGCCCAAATGTAAAAAAGAAAAGCCCCTCCTTTTCTACCAAAACTTTTTCGCATGACCATCTTACCTCCTTTCCATATCTGAATCAATGTTCCGCTCCCGGCTAGTTGGACACATCAGTATTTTGTTTCCTCACCCTTTTCACAGACAGTTTCCTGCTTCCTCTAACAATAAGCTCAACCAAGCAATGCACTTGCTTTCAAGGGCGTGTTATTTGATGGCTTATCCGATTGGTTTTTTTATGGCTCCAGCAGTAGAGGTCCTGAAATAGTTTTAGTTTCCAGAGTTACTGAGCTAAGTAAGTATTGACACAAATCAATATGAAGCTGGTAGGAGTTATGGATCATTGGTAACTTATGGTATCAAACTGAAACCGATCTAAGAAAAATGATATTGGCAGCAATGAAATGTGCTCTAAACTGTAATAATCCTTTTTGCATGTACAAAATAGTAGTCGATCAGAGAATCGCTGTGCAGGTACTGTCTGTTGGTCAGTAAGAATGCTCTTACAAATACTGTCCTTAGCACATCCCAAGATAATATGACTGACTTCAGCACTTGTAATCAACAGGGAGATAAGGAGCTCTTATCCTATATTAAATGTCGAAGAACAGGAGCCCATCTCACTCCCACAACCAGATGACTACCATACGTTAGACGTATATATTTTAGATGACTAATATTTTCAGTGAAGCCCATCTGGAAAGATAAATATATGTGGAAACAATTCACTATTTCCATCTAGTATTTTAATATCTTTTTTAGTACTAACCTGATGTTTTATATTTCTAACTCGATGATTCCACGAGGGAAAACCAGTGGTGCTTGTTAGTTGAAAGGAAATGAAGGAAAGAAAGGAAAATAGGAAACAACTTTAAATCCTTCAGACTTTATTTTAATCAAATTCATTATTTGGGGCCCTTTATTCTTCATGGCATGATTAAACATACCTGCATAAAAGATTGGTTACTTTTTTTCTACAATGACAGATTTCTTTCCAATGGAGATCCAGCTTCCTGGGCTTGCTTCAATCCAGTGTACAAATTCATCTTAAAGAAAGGGAACTCCAGAAAAATTCTAAAGTAAAGACTTTGAAAACTTATTTAATTCTATTATAAATATTTTTAAACCCACAAATCTAATGTTAAATTAAATCCATAGTTTGTTCTTTTTGCTTATTTGCAACAACTATATTTTCATAGAATTTAATTCAGCAACAGTTTGTTTTAATGTATACCATATATAACTATGTAAAAAAATAAAAATTGAGCTTTATTCATTGCATTTTTTCATGGATGCTGTGTATCTCAACAAAATGGACACCATGTGATAAAAAGTTTGTGGAAACTGGACACTTAATTCAAAGTTTACATTTAAGCAAAATACAGATTAGTGAGATAGAAATTAATGTAGGGTTTTGTTGTTGTTTTCTCACCTATCACATTTTGGGGGGGAACTAATACCGAAGATAATTATTCCTCATGCTCTGAATTTTATTCTTGCTTCCCAAAAAGTTCCAGGCTTAAATTTTAGTCAAACAACTGGAGGGTTGCATTCTTGCAATGCTGTTGTGTCTTGGGAAACTCAAATTACTGCAGTCTTAGTTGGGAGTATTTTATCTACCATTGTCATCTAGCTAGTAAGGAACAAAGCCTGAAACAACAGACCCACTAAATTCAATCTCAATCACAAATCAGAGTCAAGTAAGGAACACAGGCATGTGCTAAAATGTTATCTTGTGGGCAATTCCACTGAAGTCAGTGAGACATACATGCTAAAATTTAGGTATGTGCTAAAATGTCATTGTTTGGGCTGGGCTGGACACTTAAAGGAACAACAGATGCTCTCTTTTACTTATGTCCCCTTTGGAGAAGGGAAAGCATCCCCCTTCAGGGAGAGAAGGATGACAGAGAAAAGACACTTATGAGTTTAAAAAGAGACTAAACTCCTTTAATGAAAATATTAATAAAATAATAAAAAGAAAATAATGAAATATATACAATATATACAAAACCATATTGAGCTCCCAGGATGATGATCCCATCACTGTCAAAGACTGGGAAAGTCCTAGACAGGGCTCAGCGATGGACAGGAACTGGATTCTGGATCTGGATTCAAAGGCAGACAGAGCCCTCCTCGGACGCCGGCCATTGAAGAAAGAGGCTGAGCCTTTGATCCCTCAGCTTTTATACTGAGCATGAGGCACATGGGATGGAACACCCTGTTGGTCAGTTTTGGGTCACCTGTCCTGTCTGCTCCTCCCCACAGATGGCACCTCTCTACGCTTTTCTACTTCCTAACCTCCAACATGGCGAGAAACAAATTTGGCTGCCCTTGGTTGTTACAGCAATAAGTATAAGCAAAAGCCTCTCTGCATCCCATTCCTTTGCATAAATTAGAAACAATCAGGTCTTATCCATCTGGAAGTGGATACTGTTGGAAAAATATGCCATTAATTTCAGAGAGTTCAGTTAGGTAGAAGAGGCTTAACTGAAAAGTAAATTTACCAAACAGAAAGTTGGTTCTGTTTTACCTCAAACCAGGACATCTCATTAAATGAGGGCTTATACATGGCAAGGGCAGGGGTGTTAACATATTAAAAAGTTTGTCAAGTTACCAAATATACCACCTTCCAATACAATCTTCCTGATGTAATTAAGAGAGAAAACAAATCTGCAGTTGTAAGTTTTGAAATATTCCATGATGGCCTTGCAAGTATTGAAGCAAATTATGTATAGTTCATCTTTGGAAAGTGCTAGGGTTGACCAAGGGCAATTTAATTTACAACATACATTAATATACTCTAAATCATCCTTGAACTCTAACTGCAATTCTTTTAAGAATGCTTATAGAGTTTCATTAGCAGTAAACAGACAGGCATAGTTGCAGGAAAGAAAACTTGACTAATTCTACTGAATACATGAGGAGTTAGCTTCCATTTGCAACTGACTGCGTAACCCCAACCCTCTTAGGGTTTTCTGTGTCACAGAAAATGGAACCTCTCCAAATTCTGTTTTCTTCTTTCAGTTTTACACACAGCTCTGAGGAATATTCAGCCAATGCAAATATGTAAATTACTTAAATGCTACTGCTCAAAACATGTCTTACTAACTGAGGGTAATGGTTTTAAACTGAAAGAGGGTAGATTTAGATTAGATCTCAGGAAGAAATTCTTTGCTCTGAGGGTGATGAGGCACAGGAACAGGTTGCCCAGGGAAGTTGTAGATGCTCCATCCCTGGAAGTGTTCAAGGCCAGGTTGGATGGGGCTTTGAGCAACCAGGTCTAGTGGGAGGTGTCCCTGCCCATGCCAAGAGGGTTGGAACTAGGTGATCTTTTATGTCCCTTCACTCTACAACTGCCTGATAGGAGGTTGTGGAGAGGTGGGGGTCGATCTCTTCTCCAAAGTAACAAGTGATAGGATGAGAGGAAATGGCCTCAAGTTGCACCAGGGGAGGTTTAGATTGGATATTAGGAAAAATTTCTTCATCGAAAGGGTTATCAAGCATTGGAAGAGGCTGCCCAGGGAAGTGGTGGCATCGTCATCCCTGGAGGTATTTAACAGACAGGTAGACGTGGTGCTGAGGGACATGGTTTAGTGGTGGTTTTGGCAGTGTTAGGTTGATGGTTGGACTTGATGATCTGTCCTGGTTTGAGGTAAAACAGGACCAATTTTGTTCAGTAACTTTGCTTGTTAGCTGGGCCTCTTCTAACTGCTGAAATTAACAGCATGTTGTGCAGGAAACCGTTCGTTCTCAGAGTGATAAGACCCATGTTTATGGCTGATGCCAAGGAACGGTATGCAGAGAGGCTCTGGCTTATACTTATTGCTATGGCAACCAAGGGCAGCCAACTTTGCTACTTGCCCCGTTGGAGGGTCAGAAGCGGAAAAGCGTAGAGGGGTCACACCTGCGGGGAGGAGCAGACAAGACAGGTG
>VFFE01008969.1:2211198-2232740 GCA_008921705.1 Burhinus oedicnemus
GTTGCCCAGGGAAGTTGTAGATGCTCCATCCCTGGAAGTGTTCAAGGCCAGGTTGGATGGGGCTTTGAGCAACCAGGTCTAGTGGGAGGTGTCCCTGCCCATGCCAAGAGGGTTGGAACTAGGTGATCTTTTATGTCCCTTCACTCTACAACTGCCTGATAGGAGGTTGTGGAGAGGTGGGGGTCGATCTCTTCTCCCAAGTAACAAGTGATAGGATGAGAGGAAATGGCCTCAAGTTGCACCAGGGGAGGTTTAGATTGGATATTATGAAAAATTTCTTCACCGAAAGGGTTATCAAGCATTGGAAGAGGCTGCCCAGGGAAGTGGTGGCATCGTCATCCCTGGAGGTATTTAACAGACAGGTAGACGTGGTGCTGAGGGAGCAGGAGAGAGAGAGAGCATCTGTCGTTCTTAGGTTGACGGTTGGACTCGATGATCTTAAAGGTCTCTTCCAACCTAGGTGACTCCATGATTCTATAATTCCAACCCAAACCATTCTATGATTCTATGAGGATGTGAATAATAAAGTGGGCACAATGATGTCAAAGCCAGCGGTGTAATTGTATGTTTGTACAATACATTATACTTAATACATACTCCCAAAGTACTTGAAATCAGCTCATGTTGTTAAAATATATCTGGGGTATAAGGAATGTATACCAAAATAAATAATTGTATATATTTTCCAATTTACTTAAATAGTTAATATAAATATCACCATCTACTGGTAGAAGAAAATATGTAGCAGAGTTCACAAGTTTGTAGAATCAATAAAGTTAAAGACACAAATGGATTACAGTTTACACAGCTCTTAAAAATCTGCAGAAACACCATTAACTTCTCTTCTGCCCGGCAGTGTCAACATATTTTTCCCAAGTTGCTACATGGAGGTAGAGGTGTCTTGCTGAGCAGCTTCACACACTTCAGTAAAATTACCCTGTGTGATGAAGATGCTCATCCTCATTTAAGAAGAATAATCTTATTTTGATTTTACAGTAAGCTGTTTCATACTCACCATGCTCTCTGATCCATATGAAAAGAACTGTATTTTATTGTTGTGGTTTATTTTTATAGTGATACTGGTTACAAAGAGTTCCTCATATTAGTGCAAACTTTCATTATTTTCTCTCTTTTTTACAGGTAAGTATATCTCTAACTTTGATGTGGAAATATTGCTGAGAAAGGAATCCTCTTGTTTTCTCAAATGTGAGGTTAGTTTGCTTGGTAATGGAAATAGGGGTAAAACGTTAAAAGAGGGGTAGCCTGGGCTTTTATTTGCCTTTTTGTATCTGAGTCCTTAATATGCTCCTTTGTGAGTTCAGGTTTTTGTGTAATCCTGAAGGCTAAGCTTTTAGTAATTTTGATAAAAGCTTAGAGTTTCTTGTTCTCAATTGCCTTCAGGAACCGAAGCTTTAAGTAAAACATTAAGTAGCACAAGAGTTGTCATGAAATTCTGAGAGTTTGCAAGACTGAGATTGCAGAAATCAAATCTTGACCTGATTTGAGCTGAGACAAGTAAAATAGTTGTGAATAGAAAGATATAAAGCGAAAAAGAGCTAGCAGAATGTTATCACAGTTTGGATAACAGGAGATGAGAAAGAAACAAAGGAAAAACTAAAATTGAGAACCTAGCAATAAGGGAATAGAAGTACCGTATGTGGAAAACAGATAGCGGAGTAGGTTTTAGAGGAAAGATCAATAACCTTGGAGACATAAAAATGTCCTCTCCGGAAGGAAAAAAGGAAAACCAGGGAGGGCAATGTCATGAAAGTCGGGAAAGATCAGGGTGTTGAGGTAAAAGTATTGATGGACCCAGAAAGACTAGAAAGAGTAAAGATAAGGTAGAGGATAAGAAATTTGACCAGAGTCTCCAGATCACTGTAGATTTGAGCAAGATTATTCTAAGTAGAGGACACAGCTGAGAAGGCATATTGGGAATAAGACAATAATGCAGCTTGTTCATGCATTTACTATAGAGTGAGGTCTTCCAACTGTTTTAATACCATAAACTAATCGCTTCATACTAGAAGACATCATAGCAAAGAGTAGGAACTGGTGTTGCTGACTATAACTCTTGCCACCATGCTGCTGATCATGTACCACTACCGGAAGAAGGTGGCTCAGAAAAATCTCTGTTTTAGATGGAGCTAATTGTGAAGGAGATTTGAGGTAGTATCTTCAAGGACAGTAACACAAGCACTGTGGATGCAAGAAATGGCATGGTCTGTAGATAGGTAAGGAGAGAGATGAAAGTAAAAGCTTTCGGAAAGATTTGTAAAAAGATGTTAGCAGTTCAGAAGGGCAGATGGAATGAGAAATAACAAGGCTTTTCTGTTTATGCCATTAATCACCCTTAAATTGCAAGGCCACTTTTCTGCAAATATGAACCTTGCCTTCAATGCTTTCAAACACAGAGCACACAGCCTGTGTTCAGGGAAGATAATAAGCAGAGCCAAATGCCTGTGCTTGGAATTTGTCTTAAGGTGATGTCTTAAGGCATTGGTACAGAGTAGATTTCTGCGGCTCCAAGACCTCACTTATTTTTCTGTGCTGTTGGGTACACATTGTCCTCTTTTGCTTTCTACTTCCTCTCCCTCATTGTTTTGGTAACCATCTCTATTTTTGCTTCTTTAGCCAGAGGAGCACTTTGGAACAACATCAGAGCTTGTAACAGATTTTTCCTGACAACTGCATTAGTACTAAATGGCCCAAGATCGGGATGTCTAATGGGACTGACAAACTCATCACTAGTCTTTTTGGCAAAGAGGTCAGCAGACGATTTCACAACACTCAATAAAAATATACAACAATAACTACCCTATCTAGAAAAGAAAAAAAAAAAACCAACACATTTTGTTCTTTCAAACAAATCCTCTGTTCTACATTACACAAAGCATTAAATATCATCATCTTTCTATCAGTTAGCTACTGATGCTGTCTAATTTTATTTACAAAACTGTCTTTGAGAAAATAAGAATGTGAAAAGACTCATCACAATCCCAGCTTGATGCCTAAGGTAATTGGGAAATAAAGTATTATTCCTTACAAAGCAGAGAGGGGGAAAGAATTCAGCATCTCATGCATTAAAAAATATCTTTTCCCTATTTCAGAGAAGGGTTATTGGATGTAGAAGTCAGAAAAAAAGACCATTAGAAATCTAAATTCTTACTTTTCCAAGCTATAATGTGAAAACATCATAAAAACCACTAATATGTTCAGGGCACAATTCTACATAATGCCAGCAGACTCTTAGGGCCTTACTCTGACTCATTAAGGATAAGCCCTTCTTTCTGTAGCACATGAATCAGAATCCCTAGCACATTTCCATACTACCCCTGATGACAGGCAATAAGTTATCTAGTTCACTGATTAGGATTGAAGCACAGATGTGATTCACACTACTTTGAATTCACATTGTAAGCCGTGACCCTATATGTATCTATACCCTGTGCCCTGCCCCATCCTCTCATTGTAGTCTGGAACGAATTAACTCATTTTCCAGCCACAGAACTCCAGGTGCAGGGCAGGAGACATCACACCTGAATTTTGCCCGTAGGTTTGGACATAACTTGCTTACGCCATTTTGGCTCTAAGAAATAGATCCAGAACTCTTACACGAAGGTAATTCAGATATTTAGCTATCTGACTTTATAGGTCAGTGATATAGCCAGGGATACCTCAGACTGTCACCCTAGAATCCTTCTATAGAGAGTGGAGACAAATAGGCATTTTTAGGGTTCAAGTCACCTGAACTGTTTTACATTCCCAAGCCATGATGAGATTAATCGTGTTCCACAAGTGGCTGTTCTTCTTCCCTGACTATAAAAAGTCACCACACTGCCTAGCTCAGACAAATACATCCGTATTAAGGAAGGATGTTTCAAGTTAGGTGAGATTAATCTCACACATGGAGGCTAAAGATTAGCTTTAAAAGTATATAAGTGGTTTACAATGTAGACAGGCATTATAGTGCGACTTTCTAATATATTTAGATGCTTTGGCACTTTTGAAGACCTCGCTAGCTGTCTATCTGTGATCTTCAGTACTTACACACTTCTACCAAGTTTCCCTGTGGAACTTCCCCACGGAAATATTCTCACAGAAAGGTCAAATGAAGCCGATTATCCTTAAAACCAAAGCAATGCAAAACAAACAACCCCACCATCACACACACAAAGACACACTAACAGTCTTAAGAGCTGGGCTACCAATCCTATCCAAACCACAAGATGCTCAGCACCTGTTAGTATCAAACCTTCATACCATCAATAGTTGTCCAAAAATCTAGAAACTGTGGGTTTCTTTCTGATTACAATCCTCTCCAAGGCGAACTGAAAATGTGCTTCCTGAGCAAGGAAGCAAGAAGTTTTCCCATGAACATTTTGTGCCCACAATTTTCCAATCCTAAGAGTAACCAAAAACAGTCCTGCAAAATCTGGGAGAAGTGGGACAAAGGCAATATTATGTATTTCATATGATAACTTACTTATCTTTTCTAATATAGCACAGAACTGCAAATAAATAAAAAGCTCATCTACTTTAGTTGAAAAATAAATAGATTGTGTATTCCAAACAATATGTTTCAGCTGATAAAAGAAATAGCTTGCAAGCACATATCAATACCTATTTGAACAGCAGCATACGAGTGCTATATAACCAGCCACAAACCTGTTCTTCTAGCAATTACAATACTTTTTTGTTTGGTTGATTGGTTTGTTTTGTTTTGTTTTGTTTTTAAAGACTGAAATCTCTTGTTGTCTTACCAGGAAAATATCCAACACCACTAAAAGCAGGAAAATATTTCTGCAGTATTCCAGAAAGACATTTTTTTCTTTAGTACAGTTAGCAAACAAACAAATAGCTATGTCAAGCGGCTACCCTGCATATTTTCTAACACTTCTCTGGAAGCTCCTTAGATGCTGTAGACTTTCAGACTCCTTTGCCAGTGTTAATCGACCAACGTGACAATTGGAAGACACAGTAAAGAGCTATTCTAGATGTCTCTATTGACTATAACACACGGTCATAATCTTTTCACTTACAGAACAATGCCATTTTAGATATGTTTTGTACTACTTAAAGTTCAAAATAAATTTGTAAATATGACATTATTCTGCTCATTCTTCTAACTGCAGTCATAGTAAGTTAATCATACAGTGTGTAATGGGAAATATTAGCTAATGTCCAAACATTTACTGCTTGACATTACTGTCAGCTGTGTGTCATTAATATTCTTATTAAGTGTTATGAAAGGTTGGTTGAATGGGCATTAATGGCCTTTAAAGATACAGATGAAAAAAATGGCTGCTTGTACCCTGTTCTTCCGAAAGAAAACATGTATTTATATAGCTAAAGACTATAATTTATCTACAAGGGAGAGTAAGGGTTACCAAAACTAATGCACCACTGTTACATTGGGGGATATGACACGACTTTTCCTGTATCTTTTAAAGGCAATTATGTCCATAAAACTTGTGATAGGAAGAAATGGCTTTACTGCAATTAGCACGAGCATACCTGCACACACACTCGAATCCTATAAATTCTTAATATCAGAGTTTCAACATTTGATGTCATTTTGTGTAAAAGCTTATCTATTTCTGTCAGATTGTCCCAACACTTGTGAGCTTTGCAGGTTATGACTCTTGCACAGTGTTAAAAAGCTCCTCTGTTATAAAAAGAATAAAGGTTTTGATGATTAATTACCAGTAGTCACCTGCTGTATTATTATCTGGATGAGAACATTAACATGGCAGTCATCACTGCAGTCGTCTGAATAAAATAACCATAAAATGCATGAAATCAGACATGCACAGAGTGAATCACCGGTGGAAATGTATGTCTATTGACTCTGTGAGGCATATGATCAAAAGGATGATCTAGACAGAGCCACCAACTCAGCAGAGCATGAAAGCTGGAAATGTGAAAAAACCCAGATGTGCACAGAGCTAAGAATGACAAAGGAGCTAAACCTGCAGAGACAGAAAGCCAAATTATAACATTCTCATAAAGGTGTAACCACCTGTCAATCAGGGTTTTGTCTGCTGAGACTGCTTCAAAGACTAAAAAAACCAACCAACTAAAAATGGTCAAAATGAGCTAATGTGTTAATTACTGTGGAGATCGAGGTTAAAGCTACAGTAATTGCGAAGAAAGCTAAGAAACAACCTTTGTAGCTACAAGAGATCCGTGCAATCTCTTTGTTGAGTTCCAAGATGCCTAATAACTGAATACTGAAATCAGGCCCTTAGGCTACAGAAATGGGTTCTCTTGGCTGATGCCTTTCTCTCCAGCAGAGTTGCAAACTATTTAAATTTTGCCCTTTCTTGTGCATCACTACATTTTCAGCCATATTTTGCACATGGGACAAAAGTAGCAGGTAATCACAGCCGCTGTCTTGAAAAGTAAGTTAATATTATGAGCAAAGCCTTGTGCTGTGGCTGCCGGGAGCTGACAATGTGGGCAGAGCAAGAGGAGGAAGAGCTGAGACCAAGGAGCTTCTGTCTGTAGGACCCACTCATTACACACCTCTCCTTTTGACAGGAGAGGGCAAAGTATTAACTTCCTTAGAGGGAAGTTTCACCATTGGAGTGGATGAATAGTGTTTAAAAGGCAGAGAAAACATTCGTATTGCTGCTTCACTGAACTAAGACAGTCATCACAGAAAACACCATTTTTATTATGTTGCAAAGGAAATTTTTTTAGAATGAACAAAGTATATTTCTGCCTTGGTTCAAAAACATGCTGCTGCAGTTGTTGGGGTTTTTTCCCCTTTTTCCACAAGACCTTGCTTCATTCAACAGATGGGATGTGTAGGACATAGGGAATGACCAGCTGTTCACTTTTTCTGTATATCCTCTTATGCTCATCACTCACTGTATGACTTTTACCTTACATACCATACATCATCCAAACCATGCACTGAGCTCTGAATAAATATTTGCTTCCTAAGTCTTATTATATTTATACTACAGCCATGCAATCTCAAGTTATCTTGGCTGTCATTACATCTCCCCTGTGAAAAAAAATCCCACTTTTTTGATCACTACTTTATGTTTGGGGAGCCAGAGGCAAGGAAGCTTGGCAGGAGTCACAAGAGGAAAGAGTGTCGAGGCCAGAATTGCAAAGAAGGAACAGGAAATATTTTTCCTGTTTTATGAAAGGTCAAAAAAGTTTTCACTGCTTCACTGAAATTTTTTTTGGCTCTTTCTCAAAGTTGTTCTGGGGGTTTGGGTGGGGATGAGATTTTGAGAATGAGAGAGAGAGAGAAAATAACAAATAATCAAAGCTTCATGACTAACCCCTTTTTAAATATAGAGGGGCCAAGTCTAACCCCTTGCATCTTCTAAGACTCCAAATAAGAAATAGTTAAGTGTGTTAAGTAACAAGTAAGTATTCATCTATGGTGTGGAAGAACCAAGTTAAAGACACTGTGTTCCCATGGTCTGCTATTTCCTTTCATGTCTCTTGTGGACATCCATCTTGTACCTGAGAAAACTTCTTCTCAAAAGCTTCCCTGAAGCCTACTCATTCTTACAAAAAGTTTCATCCTCAGAAAACAATTTCACAAAAGGTTCCCAGAGAACTCTGCTTGAGACAAGTACCTCATGGAGCTGTTCATCCATTCACACAGCACTGCCAGAGGTGTTGAGCAGAAGAGCTCAAGTGGCAACAGAAAGATCTTGAACAAAGACACTTTGCATGTGATAGCACGTGAAATATTCAACAGTGATCCATGTGGAATGATTAGACTACTTTGTGGTTGCCTGTGGAGTTGTAGTAATGACTGGTGTGAATTGAGGAGGATACAACAGACCCAGATTAGATACAGGCAGTAGCATCACGTGGAGGATGCAGAATATTGCTTCAGCCCACGTGCCTGAAACCAGAATTGTTCCTTTTTCCCTTTGTCCCAGCTACATGTGGCTTCAGTACTTGGCTCAGGATTCAGGTCATTTTCTTCTGCCTTTGAGGCAAAAAGGTGCACTTTGATACCCTTATACATTTCCACCTGGTTAATAGACATTCTAAATCTTACTTTCAGCTTTTATATAGAGGGCACTGTAGGAGACCGACAGAAAAACAAGATGTCTCAAAGTTCACCTGCTGCCATACGTGATAACAAAGGGAGTACACGCTTGGTTATCAGAGCAACCAGACCCTGTTTCTCATGACTGTGCAATACCAAGTGCTGCCCAAGTGATAAAGGCAGGAAAAGCCTATACGGCAACTGTGTCAAGTGATGATTTGTTGAGCGAAGGTGACCATAGTGCTGATGGGCTGAACTGCAATTCAGCAGGGACTATAGAATAGTGCTGTGCCTTACCCCATTTGGGACCCTCACCACCATCACGATTTGAGAATCACAGATCAATGGGACGCCGCGGACTCCAGAGGACTGTCAGGATGCTGCGGACCTGTGGTGGTGACTATGCTCTTGCTGTGCTCTGTAATACTGCTTCTCCTTTCTACCTTTTCTCTACTTCTGCCTTTACTCTATTGCTCATCTCAGCGACTGTTGCTGAGAAATAACAATAAAGCCCTAGCGAACCAGCATTTGACCTCGTTTGTGTCTTAATCTCACTCTTGGAATTATTACGAACCCCTCCCAGACCCTCGATCAGACCGGGACATAACAGGCACTTACAGTGTTGTTCCTGTTTAATAATAGTTCAAGGTTAAAAAAACCCACAACTTTTAGATTTGGTGTGCAGGGTATAAGAAAAAAATCTCACTGAACAGGGATCTAAACAGCAAGACTTCTTTTTACAGTTTTGACAGCAAATCTATGCTGAACACTGAGGAAAACAGATTAGGTAGGTCTTGTTCAACTCTTCTTCTTATGTCCAGATCCCCAGGTGCTTACACAGGTTGGAGTTTTCAGCAAAGTTTAATTGACGTTTAATTGAATTCTTGGGAGGTTTGTGTCTCCTGAGATTACAGAATTCATCCATGAAGTAGTAAGACACATGCTTAATTTTTAAATCTAGCTGTCTTCAGCAAAATAGTCCACTGATAACTGGATTTGAGCTCATGCTTAAAATTAAGAATATGCTGAAATGACCCATATGAGAATTATACTACAAAGCACTGTCTGAAAGCATGAAAAGCAATCACAAATTAGCGGATAATTCTTGCACAATCATTTTCTTGGTTTCTTGGCAAGGTCCCAGTGTGGTATCATTGAAGAAAGTATTTAGTCAAAATTATTCTTTCACCATGGTAACCTGATATATTTTTGCAATGTATATATTTGTCTGCAGATGGATGTCTGTATATTGATCCTATAATCAATCACTTCTTAGCAGAAATCATCAAGTCTTTCAGTCCATAATACATACATACATATACACATAAATGTATATATATGTAAAACTTCCATTTTAGCAGATAAAAACAATATAGCATAAACAGACACTGCCCAAGCATCCATCCATAGGGCTGCCTCACCATTTCTCTGACTCCACAGCAAAGTGTTAGTACCAGATACCAAGGTATGTCTCAGCCACTGAAAGATGAAAGCTAGATCCTCGCTTTATCAGGGGCAGAGAACCATCATTCCCTTTCCCAGTGGAGACACCAAAGCGGAAAGCATGGTGCTTTAGCCCCACAGATGCTAATCAAACTTAGAAGAAGTGAGATTAGAAGAATGATAGTATTAGAATAAACTTGCATTTAGCTGCCCTAAACTTCACATTGTTCACAGAACTAAGCTTAAATACTGACTTCCAGACATAGTCATCTTTCCATTTTATGTCTGCCTCTTGAACCCAGTGACTGGCAACTCCAAATTCAGATAGGCATAATTAGAACTGAGGGAGTATGTGGAAAAATATGAGAGTACATTTTAAAATGCATTTTGATTTTACAGGATTCACACCCTTTAGAATTTGTGTTCTATAGCTATTCAGGCATTTAAAGTTTATATGGACACGTTAACAGAGAGAGTGCTCATCTCCAAAGCTCAAGTAGTGAATGAGAAAAATTTCAACCTGTGTAGTCAGTCATATGGCTGAAAGCTGATACTTTGTTAGCTTCCGTATGCCATTGATTTTGCTCCCTTATGGACTGTCTTCTAACTAATTAATATATTTACCTAACTGATTTACAGAGACCTTTGACTACAAGCACTTATTTATGTGCTTAGATAACAGCACATAAATAGTTCTGTCACAATAAATTGGACTTAACACAAACCTAGAATTAAACATAAAGTGTTCACAGATATGAAAATAGAATAATTTTCCTATGATACTTACTTATGAGAATAAGCAGAAATTGTAAACTGAGTTTATTTTCATTAAAAATTTGAACTAAAATAGTGGTAGACTTTTGTCTGCAAACAACTCAATAGAGAACTGAAATTGTAATTTTGAATTATTTTGAAGACTTACCGATCTTTTTGCAGCTAGTACAGCACTAATAAAAATTCTAATTATAAGGATAAATTATTGTGCAGAACTTATTTTTCAGTCTTATCAGAATACATCATGAAAACTTACACATACAAACATCTAGCACAAAATGTACTTAGTGTTTTGGAAAGCAATTAGGAACACAATTTTTCTTATATGAGATTTTAATTAAAACACCTTCATTTCTTCATAAATCTTTTGGGAAAAAAACCCAGCAAAAATGGTCATAAACCTTTATAGTCAGAATACAGCTTTCAGAGAGCAAGTAAAAAACTCAAAACTGAGATCTGGAATTCTATCTTTTTTCTCAACTTGGAAAACTTTCATGGAGGGAAAATTCTGAAAAAGGTACAAATTTCCAGAGCTGTGAAATTATGTATGAACTGCAGCTTTTTCTGTTTCCCAAATCAAATCTTGCAGGTGGATTATTGATTCGTTAGTTTTACTGCGGGCAGTGGTTCTTGAATATTTCTATTACAAGATAAAAATGAAGATAGTTAATTACGATCAAAAAAGCTACAGCTGTGACTTGATATATATTTTTCTAGCAATTCTGACTGTCAGTTTTAGCAAAGGGAAGAAAGGAAACAGCAAGCTCATGCTCTGCCAAACGCACACTATTGCAAAGAAAAGAGCATGTACAAGTATATATGTGCATATTTGGGTGCGTGCGACTCAGAGCCTTGGCTTTTACCTAGCCAGCCTGACGCACTTTAATGGAACATAACTTCCACTTCCGAAAGTTCAAGAGGCTTTAAAGGCTTCTTAAATTAGGCAGCCAAAATCATTAATCTCCTTAGAAAATCTTGGCAAAACACTGAATTCATATTGACACAAGGACTAGGAGGTAGCAGACTCAATTAATGAAACCATTTCTCTCCTCTGATGGCTTTGCTCTTTCTCTCTGAAATCACCAGGGTAACACTGACTTTATTGCAAGAGCAGAGAAAGAGCTAATGTTTTAGGATGGGAACAAACAGGTATTGATAAAATAAGTACTGAGTCAAGCCTGAATCCAAACACGAACTCAGTGTGCTTTCCAGGTTCAGGTAATCTGAAGTCCTTCTCCTGAACCTAAGGTTGATAGTCCAATGCCTATGGCTCGAGAGCCCAGGTTGCAGCACTTGGCGCATCACTGCAGACCCAGCTGTGACAGTGGAAGAGGTTAATGTCCTCACCTGCTCATAACCACCCCTTTGCTAAGGTAGGAGTGATTCACTAAAAGATGCAAGGTCTTACAAGGGAGTGTGATATCAATTAGCTGTGAGGAGACCGTGTGGTGCCGCTCTTACTTTCAGTACCTTGAAGACACAGCAGACAGCTTGCTTCTTAATGGTACTGTTAATTATATTATGGAGAAGGAAATCAGTGATTACAATGTACCTGTTATTCATCAGATATTACCATGGCTTGTGCCAAAATGCCCACAAATAAAATAAGGGATCCTTTTCAACATTTATTTTATAGCCTACAAGAAATGATTGGACAGGACAAGTACAATTTGATTTCACAGACACATTCAGGACATTTTTTCACTCACAATACAGCTGGTTCTCACACTTATTTACTAAGAAACTCTGCCCTGCAAATAATCCCAGCAGGACAAGTAAGCTCCTGTTTACTCAGGAAAAGCAAGAATGGCCGTAGTTGACCATTTTTATTTCTTTACATCACCAGTTTTATGGTCTATAACCTTCATGGCATTTTGCTTTCACACTATACCTCCCTATTTCAAACAGAACCTGAACAAACGCTTAAGCCCTGAGATTCAGTAAGGTTTCTATCCTCTTTGATACACTACATCATTAAAACATTGAATCAGGTAGGCTGTCCCCTAAGGCGTGTATTCTCAAGTCATATTTTCTTCACAAGTTCCGTATCTTCAGCTTTTGCGCCCTCCTAATGATTGAAGCATTTTTAAAGTAAATAAAGAGATGCAACATGTACCTCACCACAACGGGGCATATTCTGTAGACTGTACCTGTCTAATCCAAATAATTAATAATAAATAAATAAATGTAATGGGAGAAGAAAAATATTGAAAAAAAGAAAAATATTGAAAAGATAATCAAACCCTCCAGTTTATTGCTAGAAAGATGTCTCATCTGCACAGTTGTCCTAAGCCATACTTCCCTCGTTATTCTTTCTTTATCTGTTGTTTCATTTTACCAAAGTATCCCCGGAAATGCTCATATCAAAAAACAAAACATAGCCATTTTAAAAGCTGGTTAAAATGTACAGCTGATGAAGACCGGATTAAGTTTCACTCACTGCCTTTCTCCTGGTTATAGCTATATAAACTAGGAGAGCAGGACTCAGTGTGTGGCAACTCTGCCATGTTAAGCATAACTAAAAGTGATTATGTTTTTCAAACACAAGGGATTTTTGAAGGTTTAGCAATCCGGATGAGGACTGCTCATTGTTGTTAAGTTAGGCATGGATTTTCTGGGTTGGTATGTGGTTTTTCTCCCTCTCCCTAGCAGGTCCTGGACAGCACAATGTTAGTGGGCAGCACAGCTATGAACTCCACCTCTTCTCTGCCTTTTACTGGCAATGTAATACATTACTGTGTACCTGTAGGAATTAACAGATGTTAAATTAGCTCCCAGTTTCCTTTAGGGAAATAAAATACATCATATTTTAATGAACTAAAATAAATAAAAATCAAGATAAAGGTGACAGAATTCAGATAGGCAGTTTCAAACTCTTATTGCAGTCTATGTATAATCAAAAAGTCCCTTAATCTACATGTTTAACATATACAAACTAATACTCACAACTACAATATTCATGTAACGAGGTCTAATATTTGATTCAGAGTTCTGTTAAATTGTCTTCTGCCTTTTTTATACATCTCATGCATTCAAAAACAAACTTGAATTTCTGGTTGCTCAAGATGTAATTTGTTCCTGATTTGTATTTAAGTTTCATCTCTATATTCATTGGATTGTGACATAAAAGATTTTCAGCACCTCAGAAAATTAAGCTATACACTTAGGCATGGGTCTAATACCAAATACTAGGAAAGTGTAGGCCTCTCTCTTTATGTATAACTGTATCATACTGTCATGTAGATAATGTATTTGTGTGCATGTGTAGGTATTTGTGTATGTACGTAATCAGCTTCTCCACCTGCAAAGTGGGGATAATTATTCTTTCTTTACAAGTATCATGAGGTTTAGCGTAATAATTTCTGGCAATTGGTGTGAGATACTCTTAATGAATAACTACATATGGTAAGTGGTAAGGTTAATTATTCCACTATGACAGAAATCAATCACTATTAAATCTTTTCTAGCTAGATAATGAGGCAATCTTAAATTTTTTGATTTGGCTAAACTTACTTGACAGAGTCACATTGCTACCATATGTTGGAAACCCAGGAGACTCCGTGGAGATTAAAGTGTAGCTCATAGAAAGCCCCTGTGCAGGCTCCAAAGGACTGAAAGAGTCTATAAGATAAACTATGCCAATTTTTAATTCTTTTTTTGGTATGTTTCCATTTGAATCAGTAGTGTTACTCTAGAAAACTATTTAATACCCTAGCCATGGCATAGAATAAGCCCATGGCTTTCCTCATGAAGTGCTGTTGCGATGTTAAAAGTAATTATTGAAGTGCTAGCTTGAAATAACCCCCAAAATTTGTGATTTTGTAACCCCAACCTTTATACTTGACTATAACAGTACTTCTTCCATTGGAATGATTAAGATTCAGAACCTCAGTTGAGGTTTTTTTTTGAAGTCCATTATTCATCACATTTGTCTTTGATATTTAAGTAGGCACGTAAGGAAGAATATTTAAGTTCATATGTGGGGAAGACTAGCAAATGAAGAGTGATTTGTGAGGCCAAAAAACCTATATAATCGAATACTTACATGTCTCCTGCACAGGCAATATACTAGTAGCTGTCTTTTATTCCAAATTCAATTTACCGATTCTACCACTCTGTTAATGACATAAAACATGCAATAGTATTGAGTGGTGTTCATGGATGGCTGGATAAGCAAGCCTCTTCCAAGGGTGGAACATAGACTTTCATAAAGTGGGAAGTTCAAGCTTTCACATCATTAGTGGAGTTTTAGACCATATGCTGCCAAGCTCAAAGGTAGCCAGGCTGAGCTTTCTGTGTCAAACTCATTATCTCTCAAAACAAATATAGTCTCATGCCTTCTGCAAACAGGAGATGAAAGTCTCAGCTTTCAGTCAAGGTCTGGTTTGTTCATAATTAGGATCTATAACAGTGCGGAACATTGTCTTTTTTTAAAAACCTTTTTTCCCTATTGAATCAAGGATCTTTCAAGTTTCTCTCTCATTCTTGACATTTTATTGCCAGCAGTTACATGTGTACAGCAGTTCTAACAGTAAGGAGAAACCTCACTGGAAGGTCGTTGTTTTTATCTGATTTGCCATTATGCAGCGTTTGAATTTCTCCCTGCATGCTCTCAGCATAAAATAGTTACAAATACATGAAAAATTTAGGTGTGCACTGTTGGTCGAATATTTTTATAGGAAAATGTGATGGCCTAGGAAATGGAGAAGGATACCCCACTTTCAAAACTGGGTATTTCTCCCTCCCCAGCTCTTCTATTGCTTTCTACTCTATCGCTTGTTTTTCTTGTTTATTGCCTCTGATCCTCCCTGCCTTTCCTTGTATTTGTTTTCTCTCTTGTTTTATTAATCGCACTATATTAACTTCACAACTAAGGTCAGTTCCATCTCAATGGGACAGAGACAAACCTAACTCTGCAAACAGCATTCCCCATAGGAACCATAAGAAGTTTTCAAGGCTGTGAATGTTTGTGTACAGAACTGAACAGTCAAATATTTCTTGCTAATAAACTCTGAGAGTTTTCTTTTTCCTTACCATGCTTGTCCTAATCCAGGCTGCCATCCTTAGCAGTGTAAGTCATCATTAATCAGCAGAAACAGGAAATTCCTCGTACTATGACTAAGTGGACTGACATAATCTTCTCAGGACTTTATCAGATAATTTTATTTTTTTTATATTTAAGAAGCAATATCTTTAGCCCCAAAATTATATAGAGCACTCTAAAATATATTAAAAACTTGATTTAATGAGACATAAGCTTCTAAGTATCAGAGCCATCAAAGAAAATAAGTCTTAGGAGCCTAAGTAGTTCAGTACTACAAGACTTGAACAGTATATAACTAACTTTATATGCTTTGTTTCACCATTTTTTCACAGGAAACCTGGGACAGAGAATTGAAGTTGACTTTCACAGTCCCAGTCAAGGACCTGATGCCACTTGCTGGACATCTTCTAATTAAAGATTTCTTTAATCCAGTCCAGACCATGCCCACTATTTGCAAAGAACTTCAAGTTCATGCATAAGCAAATTCTGTGCTAACCACCTATGGGCCAAGTCCTTATGCTTAGCAGAGTCTGTGTAATTCGGTGTCACAAGAGGTTATAAAATGTGTTGGCATTTTTTAAAGGGATGTCTGTGAATAATTTAATTTGTGAATACAAATGGAGGCCAGTGTTTGTAAAGGCTAAGTTTAGCCAAGGCTGGATAATCTCCTCAAGCTCTTACTGTAATCAGCGGAGAGAGAAGCTCCTCCAGAGGATGTCAGAATAGGCACTTTTCTTTGTGCTAACTCCAGAAGGTGCCAGGGAAAATTAGGTTTGCAAGGACAGAATAAATCTCATGAACAATTAAGACTAACTCTATAGTGAACTATAAAATGCCAAGACAGAGTTCTTGTGCGTGTCTATTACTTAACTAGGACGGTGGCAGAATGCCAAACAGGGCTGGATAGATACAGTCATAGCTATGCCACTAAACAAATTCCAGTGTCTAATTCCAAATTGCAACTTGATGTGGAGCTTTCCAGGATACAGGATGCCTTCACATTTTTTAGATGCAGTCTCTCTGGAAGTCAGAGAGTCGTTTCTGCCTAAAAATCATATATATTATATATCATGACGTTTTGATTTCAGGAAGTAGGGGTTTTTTTCTCTTGGAGAATTCAACATCCCAAAAAGTTAGTGTTACCTCAGGAAATTACTATTTTCACTATATGTGTTTCCCACGTCTTGCTAGTCCTAAGCAATCAGACCTCCTGACAGAAACCCATGCAGAAATGTAAAAGAAACAAAGGATTTTATTTTGGTGCTTGCTGCATAAAGAATCCTTCATTACAAATGCAATATGTAAGGTGAAGTTAATGATATTAGGCTGTTATTATACTTCAGTTTAATAACTGAAGCAGAAAAAGATATTTTTTAGAAAATAACCAGAATAACTTAGCAGAGAAGGAGAGGGGCTACGTGAGTATGCATTCAGTGAAGCAGTGAAGGAGAGGGATTGTCTACACAAAAAGAGGGAGAAGTGATCTTTGGTGACTTCTGGAAACGGGACAATCACTGCTCACATGGGCAGTGCTCTCCAGCGGACGTGGAGTGGTAGCATGGTACTGGTGCAGTAAATAACAGTGGCACACACTGCTTCTGCCCAGCTGCTCTCCAGCACGCCAGCCCATGGCCCCACAGCAGACGAGACACAGCCAGCAGAATGCTCCAAGGGCTGATGTCAGAAGCCACGGTCAAAGGGGCCATAAGCATGGCTGGAAGTGCTGATTTGACCCTGATAACAGTTTCCTTAGTTTCTGGTTCACAGTCCTTGGATGGAAAAAGCTAGCCTAAGCAAAGGTTTTCCTGGGTCCTAAGAGTCCCAAGTCCTGCACACTGGGTTGCAAGAGTAAGGAATCAGGTGTGGCTTGTTGGCTGAATCAGACAATAACAGTAAATCCTCTCTAGCAGTGGGAGGACTGGCAATCTGTCTGGTGAAAGCTGCCTGTGATACCCCAGATCTAATAATCCAGATTCATACAATAATTTTGGTTGAAAGGGACCTCTGGAGATCCCCTGATCCAACCCTTCCACTCAAAGAAGGGCCAGCCTCAATGTTTGCGCAGGTTTCTCAGTGTTACAACCACTTGAGTGTCAAGTATCTCCAGTGACAGAGATTCTGCAACTTTTCTAAGGAACCTGTTGCAATGCTCAACCACCCACACCATGAACAGTATTTTCCTTTATATTTAATCAGAATTTCTCTTGTAACATGCACCCATCGTCTCTTGCCCTTTTGTGATATCTCTGAGAAGAGCTTCTGTCATGTCTATAGCCACCATTAGGAGGTTGATGACAGTAACCTCATCACCTCCTCTTAGCCTTCTCTAAGCTGAACAAAACCCTATTCTCTTATTTTTTCATCATATGCTGAATGTTGGCTTCCGGATGGAGGGGAAATCTTTTATGCAGTGTCTTCCTAAACTTCCATATATGGGCCAGTTCTAGAATAGATCTGTACATAATCCATTTTTTCAAGACTCTTATTTCAGTCATCCATACTTTGTATACAAGAAGTATATCTGCTTCAAGAACCAGCTTTTCATTCAAGCTATAAAACAAACAACTCTTGCCTCCTAACCAAAAGTAACCTGAGAAATTGCAAACTATAGCAATTACAACTCTTCCACTACACAGGTAAAGATTTTGGAAGTTTTCTTTTATATTGTAAAACTATAGTACAAAACTCTGCTGTGTGAATAGTAAAACAAAGATAAAATTAGCAAGGTTTTATGTAACATGTAGTGATCCGCAATTTATTGTTTCCAAAAGTAGTTATTCTAGCTGTGCCTAGGTGTAGTAGACAGCTTGATATATAGGATTTGGAGGACAAATATGTAGTAAGGAGGGTGACCATTTTGCTAGCATACTTCATTCTTTTAATATATTGTACATGAACTTTATAACATCAACTTTATAACTTTAGAAGCTGATCTAATCAAGATAAAGTTAATCAGTTTTCTCCAGAGATCTTAGCTTTCTAGGAAGTTCTACAGTGAGTGTCATTAAATATAGAACATTAGGGAGAAAGATTGTTCTCTATTATCTGTCACAGTGTCTCTTAAAAGCTTTGATCTAAAAGGCCTTTGCTTTTATGGTTAAGAAAAAAAAAAGAGTTTGCAATGAAATGGTACCATTTGATGATCTCTGACACATAAATGTTGTTTCATATAAGCTTTGTATCGAAAACAAAAATACTTTAAAATGCCACCTATAACTGATTTCTGAAAGAGCACATATTTCAGGTTTGAAGAACAAAATTGTTTTTCCACATATAAACATTCATTTAAGTCCCACTCCCGCACAGCACTGACTCCTCCAATAAAGAGTATGACTCACATCATTGCTGGTGAAGGATATTGACTTTTCTTTCCTGCACTAAACATCAGACAGACATCAGAACTCCAAAGTTATTAACTAAGATACATCACAAACTAGTATCCACTGACCCCAGAATAGCTTCAGTTCAGTAGTTACTGAGCTCTCCACATCCTTTCCAGGTGCAAGACTAGTTTTTATTATTATTATACTAAACCCACTAATGTCATTTGCTACCTCAAAAGACACATTTTAAGTCACCTATATTGTCTCATCTAAAACCTTTATTTATCAATTAAATGCAAATCAGGCAAAAAATATCAAATCCCTTCTTTCTTAAGTAACTTCCAGAAACTCTTTTCTTATTTCTTTTCTCTTCTCTCTCATATTTTCTCAGACAACAGTCTTTCTTGTGCTAATACTCTACTCCCTGAATCACAGACACATCCCTCCCTTTTCCACACTATTCTGCTTACTGTTTTTTCAAATAGTCACCTAGTCTTTAGCCTACACACAGAAGACCAAGATGCCGAGACACCTCTTTCTATTCTCATAATAGCTTGACTCATATCCTCTGATTTACTCTATCACTCTGTCACAAACACTTCTGTAATGATCTCCCACATCAGGAAACAGTGCGTATCAAAGTATATTTTTGTTTGTAAGGTACTAAAGCCAATGAATGAATATTCAGTTCTAAGTTTTCAGGCACTCTTTCAGAGTGGAAAGATACAATATGTAGTTACATATTGTGGCTTAACCGTATTTCCAAGAAAAGCATTCCTAGAATGGTGCATTTGTCCTTCAAAACAGTGAATTCATGCATGTGCCAGCGCTACTACTCTCACAGGCAGCCAGAACTGTATTTATAGTGCTAAAAAGGAAAAACATGTACAATCATTTTCAGGGACGTAGAAACCCAGTCACAGGTGCTTTGAGGACTAGGAGTGCCACAGCTGTTAGTTTGTCAGGGGTAAGGTCTGTTAATGAAACTGAATTGCTGGCTTACGGCAAATGAGCATTGCATGTGAATAAACTGACTGTGGTACATCAGTGGCTGAAAACCAACAATACGACAGAAAAAATGTTAGATATAAAACACTGACCTGGGGGACTCAGATGGAGAGCTACGCCTAATTAAAGTAAGTAGAGTCAAACACACAATTCAAACAACAACATCTGTTAGGAAACAAAGCAACTGAAAAAGCAATTATTATTACACTGAGTTTCAGGAATAATTCACTTTAGGCAGGTTAACTGTGTTTGTCACATAACTCCCAGGCGTTTTTCCATGCTTTGATAATAGCAAGGCAACTATGGGATAGTTAAATACAGAATGCCTTGAAACAAAAGCATTTAAGCCCTTCCTGGAGAGTCAGCTGTGGTTATGTGACAGTGTGCTTCTCCCCTCTCCAGGCGCCACCTGGTCTTTATCTCCTGTAACCCTGCCCAAGCGATAACCACCCGTGGTGGTCATAACGGGTGCATGTAGGCATGATGGCAGCATCTGGGGCTCAATGTGGTTTCAGGGAGACAGATAACACCACAATAGCCAAGGGCTAACTTGAGCAATGCTGGTTCTGTGGTCAACATGTAAATATGACTACAGGTCAATCATCTTACCCCCATAAACAGTGAACAGCCCAAGAGCCCTTTGAGCTCTCCTGAACGGCAGCGGGCTGCACACCAGGATCTCCCCTTGAGTCAGGATGCTGCTCAAGGTTACTCCTCGAGGTTGAGAGATTCCTTGCCACAGCAGATCCTCGGTAAGTGACTAATAGCATGCTGATCTTTGAAATCTTAGCTAAGTGATACAAAGGATTGATTGTGCACATATAATCCTTTAGATGTAAACAGTTGACCAAGTCTGGGAGTAGGATTGGATCCAGCCGCACCTAGACTTCTCTCTGAGAAGGAGTTTAGAAAGCAAGGGGGTCCTTTCTGAAACCGTGACTCAATGGGAGGGTCTGCCCGACAGCTCTGTCTGACCCTGCCCTCTATGCAGTAAATAACCAAGTGTGCCTTGCCATCTCGAATCTTGTTAAACTGTTGCATTTATTATCAACTTTATTAAATCATTGTTTTTATATCAATAAACATATTGCTGCTTCTCTCTTAAAGTGAAGTGCATCGCTCCATCCGCGACAGGTTATTCCTGTGTTTTTAGCATAGAAGCTCAGACCAGAATAGGAAAAAGTCATATTTCCCTGAATCCTGCTGCTTCTCTTCTTTCACTAAAAGCTGTTTCATCTAAAATGGGAAAAGGACTACAGTATCATAGTATATCCAACTGAGAGAATGATAAAGTTCAGTTCATGCTTTGAAAGTCCCATGTTGGGGGTAGGAAATTCACAGTTAAGGTTTTAATTCTCCTTCTTTTATAATCTTTTTTTCTTTCCTCACAGGTACATTGATACAAACTCCTGCAAGTCGGGAGTCAGTCTCATTCACTGAGGCACAGTAGAGTCTCTCCATTGACTTCAATGAGCTTCCAAACAAGTAAGAAACTTCCTCTTTGTGATAGTTTCCTCCTTTTAGGTATGCAAAAGCAATATAGAAGAGAGAGGGAGGAGGCAGGGAATGTGTGATGGTTTCCATCTGGAATCTTCTTATTGCATTATTTATATCCATTCTTAAAAATTAAAATGAGCAATATTCCCCTCCTTTCTTTCTCTGTGACTGATGCTCAAGAACATTGCAGAAACATATTTAACAACATTGAGTTATTAGATTTGCTTATACAAATCTGAACGATGGTAAATGCTTATATCCTAATTAACTCTTCATCCCTGGTTATGTAACTAGAAAGTACCAAATGACTACACTTGCTATGTTACAGGAAAGCTCAATAAAAATAACATGGAGTTCATATAGCGAATCATTTTTAGATTAGCCTGAATAGAAGAACATCTGCAAGCAAAAAAAAAAAAAAAAA
>VFFE01008969.1:2234192-2290558 GCA_008921705.1 Burhinus oedicnemus
AAAAACAACTGAAACAAAAAAAAAAAAAAAAAAAAGTGAAGAAAGCTCAAGTCATCCTAATTTATGTTAATAGGACACTAACATGTTATATACATGTAAAGCTGTGTGATCTTTGTAGCAGTTAATTTCCTTCCAAAGAGACTAGAACTTTTCTCTTCTTATTTCTGTTGATGAGGATATTTTCTTTTTTTCTTTTCCCTGTGTTATCCATGGAGTTAGTCACATATCTGTTCAATATGATATGCACAAAAATATAAAGAAGGCACGCGAGAAAAAAATTTTAAAAGCAAAATTGTTTAGAGCTATCACTTACTGAACAAAGGAGAACAAAAGACAGTTTTTGCTTTATGATAGAGTTTTTTGTTTGTTTTTAATGCAGTGTGAGGAGGTTTTGGTCGGATTTCTTTATCCTCTTTTTTACAAAATTGCAGACTTTTTGATTGCCCAACAATAACCTTCTCATCGGGCATTATTAGAACAGTGTTTCACGCTATATTTTTCTCAGCAGTCTTTTCTCTGATCTAGTTTGAAAAGATATCTGGAGAGGAAGTTTGAATATTTTTGTATAATCCACTTTATAAATATCCTAAGTCTCAGTATCATAGGACCTGGAGGAAATCTAGATTCTAGTGATATTACTACTTCAGGGATGTTTTTTGCTTATCATTTCTCTTTTTTTATACATGACGTGTTCTTTAATACTGAATAACCCAAGATGACTGACTGAAACCTGACTGAAAACTGTGCCAAAAAGCTAAATCTACTGGTTCATTATTACAACAATATATTATCACTAAATATATATACAGGCCTTTTCAACTCTTATCTCTTAAAATTAATGGCTAATTCTCTGAAGTTTAAAAACAGGAGCTAAGGGTTTGATTCAAAAACTTGGATTTTTCATTTATTTTATAGTCTTTGGACTAGAGGTCAGTTGTATTAATGAGTGCCATGTCTAGGTCACACAGATACCATGTGAGCTTTAAGCAAAGCTAGACAATACATGTGCATTTTGGTCTAGATCACTCTCATAACTCTCTTAGAGATGAGAGGGCACAGAGCACATGGGGTGAGGTGGTGTGGAGTGCCAGCCAAAACGCTTGACCTCATGCCATGCGCATCGAAATCTCTGCATGACTCGGAGCCTCAAGGCACAGCCAACACATTGCACAAAGTCAAAGGCATGAGCAGCTGTGCGAGAAGTTTCCACATGCAAGAAACATGGAGTATGTGGCATTTATGATTCAGTTATTCTGTGTTTCTTAATTAATTAACTCAATTAACTGAAATGTCACCAAGTAAATACAAACCAGCAGTTAAGATACTACCTGAATATATCTAGAAGCGGAAAAAATAGGAACCACGTTCCTACACAGCAATTAACCTATGGCACGATTTCTTTCAGTCATGACACCTCTTTTCTGCATTAGAAGATCTGGAGAATATTCAGGACAGGAGTTATCTCTGTTGACTTTTCCTCTGAATACAAAATCACTTGTAAGAGAGCTACAAACTCCTTGTAAGTTCTCCCTTTAGTTATAAGTTATACATGATGAGAGATTAGCAGAGGGTGAAAAAAGACCTAAGTCAGACTGATGTAGCAATAACGCAGTGAAATTCAGAGACTCTAAAACTTCAAGGTTAGTTTTCATCCCAACTCTCTGTAAAATTCTAAAATTTTAATTATTTTTTTCTAGAAATTATAATTCTGAATAAATTTGCTTCAAAAGAGGTAAAGCATTTCATTAAGATACCTTTAATCGTTTCATAGTTCTCTGAATCAAAATAAATAAATAAAATGTTCTGCTAGGTTTCATTTAAAATGAGCTCTAATATTAAGCTACATTTGAGTGTCACACTGCTAAGAGAAATGTCTCTACTGATGTTTCTGATATCCCTACTTTTCATCTTCTCTAATACATCCAGCTGTATTTCTTATGAAGCTGTATTTCTATCAGAGAGAGATCTACAGCATGCTGCTGAGAGATACAGAATTCCTGCTGGCCATATGGGATAAAAGAAAACAACGAAAAAATATTCTGAAAACACCCCAAAACTGCAAGTGATTCACAGTTTTCATAAGGCAGAGCACTGATAAGAAAATTCAGTCTTAAAATTGTTGATGTTCCAAACCTAAATACTTTGCACCAGTTAAAAACATGAAATGTTCTTGGGTTTAACTGATCAGCGTATGACATTTGGATTTTTCTCAGGCTTTTTTCCTCATTAACAATTTGATTTTGAGAAAACTGCAGCTTCCTTTGGGTAAACAAACAGGAAAAAAAAAATCCCTTTTGTGATGTTTGATTCCTAGCTAGTTACTTCGGTAGCATTTTACATCTATTTTGTGTTAACTAGGACAGGCTGGCAGAGGAGTATATGTAAGTATATAACAATCTAGCTCTATTAATAAGAACATAAATTTTAGTAGGAATGCCAAAGAGCAAGCTTCATTTCTACAACAGGCTATTATATTATGGAAATGTGTTTTCTAGCTGTTGTGCCTGTCTAGACTGCTATCAGCAGCTTGTATTCGTTATGAAAGCCTGCAGCTGGTCCATGCAAAGTTTGCTGTTTTGCAGCCCATCTGCTCAGAAGAAGAGATCTGTAACACTGCCCAGTTTGGAGTAACGCTCCTTTATCATTGTAGTTGCAGTTTCTAAATAGAAGTCTGAAATAATGAGGGTTACTTTCTACTTTTAGATCCCAGTAAATTAACTCCTGTCTGGGCAGATGGCTATCCGGCTGGCGAAACCAGGGACAACTGAGAATCAAGCAAACTGGGCTGGGGAGTAGCATCCTTTCATTTCTGTGGCTTGCTTGATCCCTGTAGTCCCACTGAAACCGTGATGCTGAATGTTCTCAGGAGATGAGAGGATGGCAATGAAGCTAAGTAAAGTGTGAACAAATGGAGGTGTTAAATGCAGGAGACAAAAATAGAAGCCCGTGCCTGGAACTATGTGCACCATACACAGCTAATGTGCTATGACATTTCCAGGATTTCCTGAGCAAGACCTGAACCTGATCTTAACTTTAGCCAAAATTTTAGTAAGCAAGTCCAACACACTCTTTAACAGTAGTCAATAGTTGTGTCATTAGTAAAAGTTCAAGAAAACCCACATCTACACCCTTCTTATTTTTTACTGGTAGTAGTAGAATTGTTTTCCATTATATACTTGTCATTTAATATTCTGAAGGGAAGTATTCATTTTTTTTTTTTTTATGTAACTCATTTAGATTACTTCTCTTCTGATAGTAAGTGATTAAGGAGCCACTTTCTGAGTGACCGAGATCAGCAAACTGATTTATATTGTTTTAGGTTTAGCTTGTTCTCTTGAGATCCCAAATATTCTTATTGATATCAATTACTACTGACATAAAAAGGAACTGGGAAAGATTATTGAATTTACATAACATAAGTCAGTAATGAAAATATTCTCCTTTTTAGGCACAGGTTCAGTTATGGGACTCTGCAGTGGACCACTTGTTCTTATTCAAACTCCTGTTGACCTGAGATACTAAGATGCTGATAGAACCAGGAGAAATTGTGTAATATTGATCAGGGAGACGGATTAGTGTCCCTTGGCAGCATATATAAGTCCTTTGCATGGATTATTCTTTGCTACTGTGGCTTATTCCTTTGTTCTGTCTCTTGCCTGCTTAGCTGTGATTTCTGGCACCTGCTGTTCTGCTTTTGCCTTCTTGTCCCTGTTATAATTTGTTTTTTTGCTATAAATGTCTCTTGATTCTCATCACTTTCTCTACACAGATCCAAATCCTGGGAGAGCTCTTAAACTCCTCTGTCTCATGACTTTTGAATACATGTCTCCACCTCTGGTTCTAGCCTCATTATAACCATCAGGACCAATTGCGCAGGTTTCTAGTATGATGAACCTGACACAACCAGGTTATGGTGTACAATGACAAATCAGAAGAAGAAACCAGAAAAAGCAAGAGATTTCAAATCCAGAAATATACTGCATACTAGTAATTGATTTTTTTTAAATGCTTTTAAACTCAAAATTCCTGAAATTTTAAAATGGAAAAAAAAAAAAGAAATAGTATTATGTCATGGTTAATATAGATCTTTAAGTAAGGTATCATTAGATTATCTCTTAGATTAATCCAGTTTGCACGGAAAATATGTGTATTATTCTCTTAAGAATTATATCACTAGAACAGATGGTATATCTACAAGGCATAGAACTTGACCTGGGTAAACTCTGCTCCCACATATGGTATTCCTGGGGCCTGTTGATGGAAATGTTTTTTGTATGTGTATGTTTTCAAAGTGTCTGAGAAACAGCAAAGGCTGAGTTGTGACCCACAAAAACACTGCTTCTATAAGATGATACTAAATACATGTTTCGTGCCCTGGAGCAGGATAGGAGGTTATGCAAACATACATGAAAATATGAGGTCAGTGTTAGTAGTGTTGAATTGTGTTGGAAGACCAATGCATGGAGCATGGCTAAGGGCAGAAACATATGGAATATTTCCTTAGAAAAGAATAAAGTCAGCAAACCATAATAAAATTAGAATAGGGAACACGGTCAGCCTTCTTTCTACCCCTTTGAATGATGTGCATTGCAGGAAACTAGGAAAAAAAAGCAAACCCTCCTTTCTTCTAGTAAAGAAACTTACATTCTTTCTGGCCTTTGCTGTGCTATGGAAAAGGAGGAAAGGAAAAGAAGGCATCTCAAAGACTTTCCCATGATTTACATGCCCTAGACAGGCAGGATCTGACCTTTAATTTGGCTAGATGTGCATTGATTAGGACTGAATCTCATTAAGACACAATCTACTGGGGGTGGTGCAAGAGAAAATATAATATTGATTAAAAAATAAAATAATCCTCCTCTATCTCTCCCTCCTGACTGCCTGAGTTCATAATTAGCCTTCCCATCTAGCTTTCCTCCTACATGTTATGTAGCTGTCAGTCTGACAGGAAGCAAGATCATAAGAATGCAATTAGAAATTTCAAATTAGCAGTCAAGCACAGACAAGGGGTAGGGCAACCTGCACCATGCCCAGTATGTGGTTTGACTGAAGCTTGATTGCAGCAATGTGAGTTAAAGATTTTTAATTCAGCATAAAATATGACTGCTATTATGATTATGTTACAGTTTGGGAATTGCATCACATTTTTCTTATGTAGGATGACCATGAGGACCAGCTCATATGCAGCAGTACAAATAGGCTCATTTTTACCCTAAAATATAAGACTGAAACCGTAGAATCATAGAATCATAGAACCATATAACTGTAGAATCATAGAATAGTTTGGGTTGGAAGTCACCTAGTCCAACCCCTCTGCACTGAGCAGGGACGTCTTCAACTAGATTAGGTTGCTCAGAGCCCCATCCAACCTGACCTTGAAGGTTTCCAGGGATGGGGCATCTACCACCTCTCTGGGCAACCTGTTCCACTGTTTCACCACTCTCATTGTAAAAGAAAATTCTTCGCTGTATCTAGTCTAAATCTACCCTCTTTCAGTTTAAAACTATTACCCTTTGCCTTATCACAACAGACCCTGCTAAAAAGCTTGTCCCCATCTTTCTTATAAGTCCCCTTTCAGTGCTGAAAGGCCACAATAAGGTATCCCTGGAGCCTTCTCTTCTCCACATTGAACAACGCCAAATCCCTCAGCCTGTCCTCATAGCAGAGGTGCTCCTCTGACCATCTTCGTGGCCCACCTCTGGACTAGCTGCAACCGGTCCATGTCTTTCCTGTGCTGAGGGCTCCAGAGCTGGACGCAGTACTCCAGGTAAATGTCTCACCAGAGCAGAGCAGAGGGGCAGAATCACATCCGTTGACTTGCTGGCCACACTTCTTTTGATGCACACCAGGTACGGGCTGGCCTTCTGGGCTGCGAGCACACATTGCCAACTCATGTCTAGCTTTTTGTCCACCGCTACCGCCAAGTCCTTCTCAGCAGGGCTACTCTTAATCCCTTCATTCCCCAGCCTGTATTGATATCAAGGCATGCCCCAACCCAGGTGCAGGACCCTGCATTTGGCCTTGTAGAACCTCATGAAGTTCACGTGGGCCCACTTCTCAAGCTTGTCCAGGTCCCTCTGGATGGCATCCCTTCCCTCAGGCATGTCAACCATACCACTCAGCTTGGTGTTGCCAGCACACTTGCTGAGGGTGCACTCAATCCCACTGTCTATGTCATTGATGAAGATACTGAACAGTACTGGTCCCAGTACAGACCCCTGAGGGACACCACTTGTCACCAATCTCCACCTGGACATTGAGCCGTTGACCACTACCCTCTGTCTGTGACTGTCTAAGCAATTCCTCATTCACCAAACAATCCACCCATCAAATCCATCTCTCTCCAATTTAGGGAGAAGGATGTTGTGGGGGACCATGTCAAAGGCCTTACAGAAGTCCAGATAGACAACATCCGTAGCTCTTCCCTTCTCCACTGATGGAGTCACTCCATCATAGAAGGCCACGAGGTTGATCAGGCAGGATTTGCCCTTGGTGAAGCCATGCTGGCTGTCTCGAATCACCTCCCTGTCACCTTCGCCTGACTGCCATGACTTTTCAAATAACATGGAGAATGGCTTGGCAACTACCTCAGCCAGTTTTCTCAGGACTCTGGGATGTATCTTGTCAGGTCCCATAGACTTCTGTATGTTCAGGTTCCTCAGGTGGTCACAAATCTGATCTTCTCTTACAGTGGGAGGGACTTTGTTCCCCCAGTCCCTGCCTTGCGGTCCATCCACTCAAGAAGTGTGGGGAGAGAGGTTGCCAGTGAAGACTGAGGCAAAAATGTTGCTGAGTACCTCAGCCTTCTCCTCATCCATTGTTACCAGTTTGCCATTCCTGCTCATCTGCGGGGTACGCTTTCTTTGACCTTCCATTTCTGGCTGACATATCTGCAGAAGCCCTTCTTTGCGTCTCTTGTCAAGTTCAGCTCCAGCTGTGCCTTGGCCTTCTTGACCCCATCCCTACACAACTGGGCAGCGTCCTTATACTTTTTCCAGGATACCTGTCCCTGTTTCTGCTGACTGTGCATTTCCTTCTTGCCCTTTAGTTTGACCAGCAGGTCTCAACTCAGCCATGCTGGTCTCTTGCCTTCCTTTCCTGATTTCTTACACCTGGGGATTGAGAGCTCTTGCATTCTGTGGAAATTGTCCTTAAAGATTCACCAGTTCTGTTCTGCTCCCTTGTTCCTGAGGGTAGTTTCCCAGGAGGTCCTATTGACTAATTCCTTAAAGAGCTGGAAGTTTGCTTTCCTAAATTTCAGGGCCTGAATTTACTCTTTGCCTGACTCATATCCCTCAGGACTGCGAACTCCACCAGTGCATGAACACTGCAGCCCAGGCAGCCTCCAATCTTGAGGCTCTTAATCACCAATTAGCTCACTTGCATTGGTGACTAACAGACCCCATATCGTCTCGCCTCTGGTGGGGCTGTCTGTTACCCGGCTTAAGAAGTTATCCTCAATGCATTCCAGGAGTCTCCTGGATTGCCTACAGCTCGCTCTGCTACTTTTCCAGCAGATGTCAGGGTGGTTGAAGTCCCCCAGCAAGACGAGAGCCTGTGAGCGCGATGCCTCATGTAAGCAGGAGTAAGAAAGCTTCGTCAATAGACTCCCCTTGATCAGGCGGCCTGTACTAGACACCAACCACAAGGTTCCTTTTGTTGCCTCGCTCTCTAATTCTTACCCATAAGCTTTCAACCTGCTCGTGGCTATTCTTCAGACAGCTCTTCACACTCTATCCATTTCTTGATTTAGAGGGCAACACCTCCACCCCTCTTTCCTCGCCTGTCCCTTCCGAACAGTCTGTGGCCATTGATAGCCATGCTGCAGTCATGGGACTCATCCCACCAAGTTTCAGTAATGGCAACAAGGTCATAGCTTTCTAGCAGCGTGGTGGTTTCCAGCTCCTCCTGTTTGATGCCCATGCTGACTGCATTGGTGTAGATGCACTTCAGCTGGGCTACTTTTGTCTGCTGTGGGAATACTTTACAGAGAAAGCCTTAAAAGGCAAACGTGGCCAACACTCACTCTCTGTTAGAGGTGTGGAAAGGAATTGAATCAGAAGGGGTAACATTCCCCTCCCTTCCTCTTCACAATCTTTTAGAAAGGGTGTTCAGTACCATGGTAAAGGATCAGACAGTAACGAGATAATACCAGGCTTTTTAAAAAGTGGCTGCAGCACCGACACAGTGTTTGAATCAAACGGATTATTTTTCTTTTATTTTAACAACAGAGAAGCAGTTCAAATTCTACTTTATCAGGAAGTATCTGAAATTATTTACTCAGCGCTATCGGGGGACAAGATGCAAGGTGTTAGCAGTTTATATGAGTCCAGGGAAAGACTGGTTCTGTGAGTTTGGATTAACTTTGCTCAATTTTTATTTGAGATTATCAGCATCTGTTTTAGCAGTTACAAGACTGTAAAGTTCTAATTTAACAATTATCATCATGTTTATTGTGGTTTCTATTTAATTGTAGGTAAGTTTCATCGGAAGGGCTCTTTACAGAAAAAAAAAGTAGCAAATTTGGTGCATTAGCAAGGTAATTTTCGTTCTGAGAGAAAAAGGTACTTGAGCTGACCTATTAAAAACATGACTGATTTAGTGTTTGGGCTCTTCACAATGATCACTTACTGAGTAATGAGCACAGAAAGCCACAGTAAGCTTCTTCAGCTGGCACGTATCACCATAGCACCACTGAGTTCACTGAAGTGATGCTCTTCTGCCCTCCGCCAAGATCTGGGTCAAGCTGGAAGTTCAATTAGCTTTATTTCTAATGACCATGTAATAGATTGCTGTGTTTCCATGTTTGTAACCCAGGGATTCAAAGGAGTTGTTCACTGTTATGTGGTCTTCCTAAAAGACTTAAAGCAAAGCCAACAGCTCACCTTCAGCTCAGTAAAAGAGAAACAGCAACTTGCCTTTGTCTGAGAGGAAATGGTACTGGAGGCAAACCAGATAGCAGCTAAAACGATGGGAGAGGAAATGTGAATTTCAGAGCTTCTGCTGGGGCTTACACATTGCTGCAAACCATGTTTGGCCTTCTGAAAACAGAAGAAAAACTGATAAAGAGCTTTCATTTTTTTTCTTCCTATCTTGGGAAGAAGAAGACCAGAAGAAAAGAAAGAAAGAAAGAGAGAAAGAAAGAAAGAAAGAAAGAAAGGAAAAAACCTGAGCAGAAGGAAAAATAACTGATGTAGTGAAGTTTAAAAAAGCCGTTCTTTGCATTTGGCAATGTTGTTTGCCATCCGACCGTTTGTCCAAATGGCAATGGACAAAATCGCATAACAGCAGCTACACAACACGAGTGGGAATAGTGCATGGGGAGTAGGGATGTCACTATAGTTCATCACCTGAACAAGGGAATCTGCAGCAGAAACCTGACATTTGAATGAGTGGGAGCCCTGCTCTCTGTCATCTGGACAACATTGCGGTGATGTTATCATGTTTTTGAAATTAAAATACACCTGGACCCAGAATGAGGCGGTTTAGTCCCTGTTAGCAATCATGCATCAGAGCCCTGAAATCTTGAGTCAAACCCCTCATCAGGAAAACATACAGTACTCATATTGTCAATGCTTGTTAGCATGGTAGGAGCTTCTGGTGCCAGGAAAGTTAAAACATAATTTTTTTTTTTTAAAAAAAAGCAACTGTGGAAAAGCAAGATCCTACTATTACTTGATTGATAGAATGCTGTGATACTGAGACTGAGGAAAGAGTAGTAAATGTAAAGATCTTTAAAGAAACATGATGAATCTTAGGTGCATTGTTTGGAGGTTCATTTTATCTGCTCTGGTATTAAAAATGCCCTGTTCTACCCATCTCTTACTGAAATTCTGTTCAGATATTTGCAGTTAATACTCTGTTTTAAGCCTGTCTTCAAAAACATTTGAACTGATCTACAGCATTCTTTTAATTTAAATCAAAGCTGGCATTTCCTCTTTTACATTTTTTCCCATTACTGCAGGGGTTCAAGAGTTCTTTTAAAAAATGCACATCTGTCTTGCATTTTAAGAGAGGAGGCTTCCTTCTAGGGTTTCTACTCCTGTCTTGTACTGCAGACCACTTCTTCAGACCTAGTCAATTGGAAGAGGTAATAGCTCTGTATCTGAAGATACCACTCTCAGCACTTTTCTGTTCCTTTACTCAAAATTGTTGGTCTTCCTTAAAATTGTAGTAAGAGAGACAACAGCAAGGATCTCCTTTGAGTGGCAGATAATAAAATCCACTGTCAAATTCACATGAAAAATTTCTTAAAGGTTATTCTATGCTCCACTTATCAATGTTGTTAGCATGTCATTAGAAGATAATTTTTACCTTTGAGGTTAGTGGATAACATTCTTCATGGAAATTAGCAAAGAAGAAAAAAAAATCTTGCCATTTTTTTTCTTCCTACCTTCACTTAGATCTATGAAAAAATGGGATACCAGCATCAGCAGGTAGGAACAGAGTGCAGTACAGAGTATTGCAACTACTTTCTGGAAAAGTCCAACAGAAAAACATGCACCTGTAAGATCTGAGAAAAGAAAAATATAGTTGAATGTACTGTCACTGCTGAAGATCTAATTAATAAAATAATTATTTGGTTTGTGTGCAAACAATGACACAAATCCTAAAAAAAACTTACGGAAAAACAGAAGTCAACTTCTGTATGTCAGAGGTCAGTGTTGAGGATGACAGTTAAAAAAAAAGTAGAAGTACCATTACTCTTGAGAAGAATAAGCATTAAATTTAGTAAGCAGAAACATTACCCTAAGGAGAGACTGGAAACTTCAAAATGAGTTACAAATCAAACACAAACCAATAACTTATGTTAGATTTATTTAAAAGCAGAAGCTGAAAGAAGAACCCCAACATCAAAGAAAGGAGAAAAATGCTAATCCTAACACACTTGTTTAGATATTTTTGAATGCTCACACCCACAGTTTGCAGGAGCCATCAAAACAGGAAAGTCCTCCCTCTCTCTTTCGTCTTAGTTTTATTTGTTGTTTTGTTTGTTTGTTTGTTTGTTTTTAACAAGAAACTTACAAGGTTTACACAGAGTTCATAATTTATTGCATGTAGTAATTTTGGATGTTTCCATATTTGGAAATGTTTATCGGCTTGGAGCCATGCTCACGTTTTACCAAAGAGCTCCAGGGAAAGATGACCAATATGAGATTTAGATAGTTAAATTATTTCAAGAAAGTGTGTGTTAGTCAAATCATTTGATCTCTGGTGCAATCTACAGTTATCAATGTAGACATATATCTATATCCATAGACATATATGAATGAAATTAGGAATTTGGTATTTCTGGCACTAGCTGGGGTCTGCTTAGGAGATCTCCTTACAGACTTAATTATTGCCTTTAGTGATTTGTCAGCTTTTCAAACATTCTAATTTAAAGTTGTTTAGGTGTCAGTGTCCTTAGTGGAATCATAGAATGGTTTAGGTTGGAAGGGACCTTTAAAGATCATCTAGTCCAACCCCCTGCCATGGGCACGGACATCTTTCAAACTGGAAAAGCCTTTTATGGATTGAGAATGGAAACTGCAGTCATGCTATGTATCTGTTTATGCATATCCACTCCTTGGAATCATAGTGGCTGAAGTAGCACTGTCACTGACTGGAATGGCAATAGCAGCAACTCCTAGTTTTGTAGGAGTGATGTACTGCATCTCTGTGGTTTCTTGGACACATCCTCTTCTTCTGACCAACAGTATTTTCTGACCGCATTTCAGTATTTTCGCTTTTGACCATTCACCCTATTATCTGGAGCAACAGCAACCAGAGAGTTGTATTACATCCTGCTCCCATTTTCTGATTGAGAAATATAGACTGTTTGGGTTTTTACAACACTGTGACTTTAGAGCAATCACAACGCTGCTTCTAGTTTCTATTTTTAAATCTTTTGCATACCACCAGTAATACTTTGTAAACAATGCTCTGAATCTTCTTTCATTCTGTGCCTTGGAAGTAGTGAAATTATTGAAATTATCTGTATATCTTATACATCATAGCCTCAACCCCTGATGTTCATTCAGAAACCATGAAAAACATCTAATAAGGAGGAAACATTTCTACCTTTCATTTTGCAGCTGCCTGTGGAATGAGACTATTTTTAGAATATTTTAAAGCAATCTGGGTATTACATTAAACAATAACTATGTCCCCATAATCCAAAATGGGTTTTCTTTATTCCCATACTCCAGATTCCCCTCCTAGGAGGTACAGTATCTCTGGTCTTTTCCCATCTGATGTTAGACATCAGATATCCTGAGAGAACTTCTTTGTATTACCAGAAAATTAGAAGAAAATTAAAGCCATCTGGTCTATAGGATTTGGAGTTCATCAGTTGTCTTACGAATCATCTGTTCTGGGAATGGCATGAATCCATCTTGTTTGATGCTCTAACAATTTATACTTGTTCAAATCCACAGTCTTTAGAGAAGTTAATCCTCATTTAATATGACAAGAATTCAGAATATATGTCAAATCAATCAACTCTGTTTTAAGGAACTGAAACTTCTATTTTGACTTCATTGTTCCTCTTTATTCCATTCATCTAATTGCTATTATGGATGTATTTTGTAACTACTAAAAGATACACTCAGTATATTTTGCATACTTTTTTTTTGCCAGCGTAACATGAATGTGCATACAAATGAGCCACAAATGAAAATCAACAAGAATGTTGTAATGAGTGAAATTATTTTTTTCACTTTGAATTTTCAGTTAAAGTGATAGATTTGCACAAAATGTTTTCATTTCTCATAAGCTGCATTTTCCAACAGAATACTATTTAATTCTAGAATTTCAATCAACTACAGTAATAAAATTTTGAAGATTTAAACGTTTTTCTTAACTTTTTACAAAAAAATTGAAATATTTGTGGATAATTTTTGCCTGAAGTACACACTTTATATACCTTCACTGAATACATGTCCCTGCCACTAAAATCAGACCATTTGTATGATAAGCAATGTATTTGTATGGAAATGAATAGATTTTTATTCAAAGCAGCACATTTTTGCTAATTCAAATAGCTTTTATCCAAATCCAATTATTTTTCAAAACCAATGTGTTTTAATTTATATCAAGATGCTTTTTATCACATTCTTCCTTTCACAGTCTGATACATTCAACTAAACTAGCAGGTATTATTTGTAGAAACAAATTAATTTGCAGTAAAACCACTGAAAGTTAATTTAAATTTATGCAGTTTCTTTTGGAAAATTATGTAAATAAAAAAAATAAGCTGAATTTTTATATATCTTAGAGTAGAGTTACATTAGTATCTTATTCTCAGAAGATATTAGGTCATTTTTAATGACTGCATATTTACTAGTTGTATAGTCACATTTATAGTGCTCACAAACATATACCTAAGGGCTGGGTTGGAAACAACTATACTATTTCATGAAAAAAAAAGCAAAAGAAACCAACAAAAAAAGAATCATTTAGTTCATTGTAGAATTGAAAGTTATCTTGAAATTGCCTATTAAAATAAGCAGGTCATAAGTGTGATGCAGTTCACACTGAGACAGAGAAGGGACTTTTTCCAGCAACCACTTGGTTACTGGGAGTGTGTTTTTTCTAAATCATAGACTAATCATCTAAGATAATTCAGGTCCAAAGGGTTTTCAGAAGATCTCCAGTCCAACTTCCTGCTCAGTGCAGGGTCTCCCATGAGATCTGACCAGGTTGTTCTGGGCTTCTTCCAGTTGGGTTTTGAAAAACAAGAACAGAGACTGCACAACCGCTCCAGGCAACTTGTGCACTGCCTGACTGCCCCCCTTGGGAAAAGGTTCTCCTTGTAGGTTCAGTATGCACCTCAAATTTCTATTTATGTCCATTATCTCTTGTCCTCCCACCCTGCACAGCTGAGAAGAGCCCAGCTTCATCTCCTCGATGACCAATGACATCTGCTTAGTCACTGGCAGGTGCTTTTATGCCTCTCTTGAGGTGGCTGCTCCAGGCTGAACAAACCCAGCTCCCCCAGCCTCTCCTCAGAGGGCAAGTGTTCCAGCCCCTGCAATTTTGGCTTCCTTTTCTGCGCTCGCTCTCCTAGCTAAGTCTGCAAGAAGCTCACCCACCTTCCATATTGCACAGCTCCAGATGCAAAGCTGGAACACTGAATAGATGTGGCTTCTACAAGCTACAGTTTTAAACAAGCCAAAATTATATAAAGAGCTTTATGGGCAAAAGATGAGGAAGATTTAGAAAAAAGGCCTGTATTTAGTGCCTGGATGATTTAGATAAATAAAAGCAATGCTTATACACACCTCATTCAGCTCATTTAGTCAGATTCTCTGATTGACATACAGACTAACATTTGACCGCACATGGATAATTCATTGTTCAACACAATTCATTTTTTGATCTCTGTGTTTGTTTTGACATTGCTGAGCTTTAATATGATCATCTGCTCTTCCTTTCTCTCCTCCTTGATCCTGTTCGGTATGTTCCCCTGACCATTTCTCTTTGCACAGTAGCATAGCAGGATCCTGCTCCTGTCCTCCCTCCCTGCAGGCCCATCTCATCTTCTCACCTTCTGCGAATCCCGTATTTACTCTGACAATAGCTCCTAATCTTCAGACTTTTGACATTTGTGCTCCAGCCAGTCTCACAGTACGTTCTCTGCAACACCTCTTTCATATATTTGTCACAGCTGGTCTGAACTCCTGCTATTATTTTTCCCAGTGACATTTAAAATCTTTATTTATTTTGCTCTATTGCATTTAGCTGAAGACCAGGAAGGTAACACAGAATCAGTCTCTACTCCTTTGCACACCTTTGTAAGAATATTACTAGCATCTCTACTGCCAAGCCAAGGAACTGCCGTTGTATGACTTCCTCCTTGTATTTCAAATTATATAAATGTGTACTTTGCATCCAAGCATTGTAATTTTTCTGTGATTTAGATTTTTTTGTGTCCAAAAATTATCTGTCTTTAGTCCTTATCATTTATCATTTTCCTATTTTTGGTCCTGTAAACAGTTGGACTAGTTGATCATTGTAGGTGCCTTCCAACTGAACTATTCTATTCTATTCTATTCTATTCTATTCTATTCTATTCTATTCTATTCTATTCTATTCTATTCTATTCTATTCTATTCTATTCTATTCTAACACCTTCTAGCTACCTCCTTCAGACTGTGGAAATTAAAATTTGTTCATATTTCTGACCAGTTAGTTATCTACTGGTCACCTCTATCTTTCCAAACTGTTCTAGTATCCTTCTCTTCCACCTCTGCATTTTATGTGTCGATAGTATGCTAACAATATAATTACATTCCTGAAGCTCATTGCGTACCTACTTTTTATATGAAAACAGAACTCCTAAAAAGTAGTAGAAATATTAAAGTGACATTTTAAACACTCATGTACATTGGTCTCACAGGGATATCTCAATTAAAGTGGAAGACATTATAGAATTACTTAATTTCTGCAGATTTTTAAAATATTTCCATATTAGTCTGCTTTTATTAACCAATTCACCAAATGATAATTCAAATACAGCTTTCCAGGTTGTTCTAACAATTCCCTGTATGGATATTATAATGCCAGTGATGATGAACAATATTTTAAACGTGTATGGCTACAGTGAAGACATTATTCTTTATAATTATTATCTATGTCTTGATCCTGCAAACACTTCAGCGTGGCAGCAGCTTTCCCCATCTGAGGAGTATGATTTTACTCAAAGGAACAATTCATGTGAGCAATATTTTCAGGTTTCGGAGCCAGAAAGCAGTTATAGCATCACCTGACCTCCTGCTTTACAAAGGCCAAAGAACTTTACCTGAAGATGTTAGTACCAAGCAGATACTTTCTCTACAGGTGACGAGGTTTAGAATGGTAGGTACCAATGCTACTTGGTTGCTTTTACTCCACCTATCCCATTTTCCTCTCTAACCCCTCAAACTTGCAAATCAGATCAAATGCTTTGGAGACTATGTGAAACTTGGACTGCACCTGCCTTAGCACCCTAGTCTGGATCAGAATGCAATTGTGAAGCAAATGTCTTGATTGTTCCAAATCATCTGGATTCCATTTGCATTGCATAGTGGCCTCAGAGTAAACAAGCTGGACTTTTTAAATGAAACTAAATTAGGACTTAGACTCCAGGAGCGCACCTGAGGCACTGCAGCCACTAGCTGGTGCTCAGTTCACAGGACTGCACTGCATCTAGTCCAAAGTAAAACTCCCCGGAATGGCTGTAGTGTAGACACTGGGTCATCGGCACAATCAGTTTTATAGCAGCAGCAATGGCTTTAAAAAACCACAGTACACAAAAAATGTGTGCTTTATTTCTTATTTATATCAGTTAAGTTTCAGTTTCCAGCTATTAGGTTCTGTGAGGAGGTTTTTTGTTGGTTATTTTTTTTACTAGGTAGAAAGTCCTTTTCTTCTAGCACCATTGTCTGATACTTAGCATGCCCACATTTGTCGAAAAAGACAGTGCACTTTTTATTGTCATGCCTACTTTAAAAATTATTTTGAAATTAGATTGACATTGTCATCTACTGCAGAATGATTTCACTGATATTATACCATGGCCTTCCCTGATATACTGGGGACCAAGAGTGAATCCTGGAATTATTTTCATAGGTGGAAAAAGGCAGAAATTGAAGGCAGATTTTCTGGAATTAAAAGAAAGTTCAGTGATTAACTGTGATATCTTATTCTCATTCCAGTTCTTTAACATAATTGCAAACAGAGCCACTTTATATTTTCAGGAAAACAGGGAGGTAACTAATTTAAGATCAAATATTTCAAAGTTTAAGCAATCTGAAGAAGGAAACTAAAGTGTAATACAGATTGAGTTCCTTTAAGAATGCTTTTTTACCATTAAAGCTCATTTAGATAAAACTCTTGCCTGCTTTCAGAAATAGCTGCATTTCTCTATCAATAAAACTATTTTAACAAACAACTGCAGTTCAAGGAAGATGTCAGTTAATCAGACTTGGGTATACTGTCAACAGCCATAAGAGAGTCTGTGATAAAATTTATAAAAAATAAGAATTTTAATTCATTGCAATTGCTAAAAGCATTTTTTAATCCATGGAAGTGTAGGTAGGCAGATCTAAGATTTACAGTCATAAATGTGCCAAATGCATGTAGTTCTGTCTGAATTACATTTTACAGGCACTTATCTGTGGCTGTAAGACATATGTCAAAAGGCCTGCCACATAAAAAGCGCCATTGTACAATAGTTTCATCTGTACTTCCTTGCTGAAAATTCATAATAAATGTCAGCAGTGTTAGAGCCTGCAGCCACACAGCCTCAGGATTCCAAATCATGACCATGAAGACTCATGAGGAAAAAAAAAAAAAAAAGAAGAAAAGAACATGTTTAAGATTCCTTCAGTGCAATCTAAAATTTTAGAAATCATAACTTGTCTGATGGAAAATGCCATTAAAGAACATAGATATAGAGCGTAATAAGGAAAGAGAAAAATATAATAGAGTGAGACTTCAACAGAATGAGAAGGAGCAATTTAATAACTGGGCTTTTACCACACTTGCTCAGAGATTTCTCCCTCTTTTGTTTTCAACTCCATTCATGAAAACTTATAACTGAAAATGTGTAATAAAGGTTAAAGTTGACATAATCCATGACAGCAACATAATTTTACATAGTGAAGGGAATTGTGTTCACTGGGGAATGAGAGAAAATGGAGAGAATTGTAACATCTGACAAATTTTAGCTGGAAACATTTTTGCTAAAGGGCAACGATTCAAAAAGTACCTGCATTTGGTTAAGAACATCTCCTCTCCTTTGTGATAGATATCCTCAATCAAGGAGAAGTATAATAATCACTGAACTATCTGTAAATGGTCTTATATAAAGCACACTGGTTTTTTAGAATATATCTTGAATTTTTACCTCATCTTCTCCATTTCCTAACTGTCCTGTGTTGAAGGTCTAAGAGAAGAAGCTCTTATTAGTAGAGATTTCTAATAGAAAATTCAAGTTGTGTCAAACTGTTTAGTCCCTCCTAAATGCTTTTTATTTTTTGAGGTTAGCTTTACTTTGACAAACTGGAAGAATAACAGGCCAGCTTATTGCAATTCACAGTCAAGTTCTGATATTTCTCTGATTCCAAATCCGAACCAAATGTTCAAATGCTTTCCTTCTCAGTGCAGCATAAAAAATCACAAGTGATACTGTACTCCAATCCCAAAATATATTCAAGTGATGCTGGCTATAAATGGTCTTCTTAGGGTATATCAGGGGGAGCCAACAGATAGGACTTTTTATACATTACTTACATGGAAACTGCTGATGATGGTGGTGACAATGATGATCCCGAAATACACATGTACACCTACATAGAAGTTGGAATAGATGACCTCTTGAGGTCCCTTCCAGCCTTAATTATCCTATCATCTTATAATTACTTTTTAAAAAAAATGAGAACGTACAGAGAAACTGTGCCACATCACCAACATCTGATTTCACTGAATGCTTTTTTTAATTATTTTTTTTCAGAAATGCCCAATACCTTACAGGACTGTGCCTTTCACCTCAAAATAATAATAACAAAACTCCTTCAAAACCCAGCACCTTTTCTTGATGACATTTTTGTCTCATTTATGAAGAAGAGCAACATTTATTTAGGTGAATGTTCTCAGGTCTGTGCAGTGATTTTGTCACAAAATGTCACAGTAAACAAGTAGATGGAACTTGAGAAATCCTCTTTACATAGCAGTCTCTGCCGTTTTTGTTAATTGAACTAGGATTCCCTTCAGTTACACTACTTTTATTGTTTCACGGTTAATTCTAAAGTGCTACACTTCCTAAGAAACACTAAAGGGGTGGAGAACATTATGAACAGCAGAGGGTTTTATTTTCTTGACAGAATAGTTGTTTTTTTTCTTCCATTCAATAGGAATAGCAAAAATACACAAGGCCATGCATTAATATTATGAAAGCATTAAAAAAAAATAAGATATGTAGGTAGCAACATATTTTTTCAATTTGTAATTTGGTCATTGGATATTTATAGTTAATGGCATAAGATCAAATTCAGTGCTGTTTTCAGTCTATATACTTTTCTCTTATTCCACCTCTTTCCCTCCAGCACACACATACAATATAGTCAGTGTGTTTTCACGGCCACCAGGAGGAAGTGACGGAGAGGAAAGCAAAATCATGTACTCTTTCTGAACTATTTCAAATACTCCTGATGCAGCAGTGATAGATACCATGAAATCATTAAATTTGCCTAAGATTTCACTGGCAGCCTCTCTCCTCACACTTCTCTAGTGGATGGACTGCAAGGCAGGGACTGGGGGAACAAAGTTCCTCCCACTGTAAGAGAAGATCAGGATCGTGACCACCTGAAGAACCTGAACATACAGAAGTCTATGGGACCTGACAAGATACATCCCAGAGTCCTGAGAAAACTGGCTGAGGTAGTGGCCAAGCCACTCTCCATGTTATTTGAAAAGTCATGGCAGTCATGCGAAGTCCCCGGTGATTGGAAAAAGGGCAACATTGCACCCATGTTTAAAAAGGGTAGAAAGGAGGACCCTGGGAACTACCGACCTGTCAGCCTCACCTCTGTGCCTGGGAAGACCATGGAACAGATCATCCCAGAAGTTATGCTAAGGAGGTGATTCGAGACAGCCAGCATGGTTTTACCAAGGGCAAGTCCTGCCTGAGCAACCTCGTGGTCTTCTATGGTGGAATGACTCCATCAGTGGAGAAGGGAAGAGCTACAGATGTTGTCTATCAACTTCTGTAAGGCCTTTGACGTGGTCCCCCACAACATCCTTCTCCCTAAATTGGAGAGAGATGGATTTGATGGGTGGATTGTTTGGTGAATAAGGAATTGGTTAGATGGTCACATACAGAGGGCAGTGGTCAATGGCTCAATGTCCCGATGGAGATTGGTGACAAGTGGTGTCCCTCAGGGGTCTGTACTGGGACCAGTACTGTTCAGTATCTTCATCAATGACATACACAGTGGGATCGAGGGCACCCTCAGCAAGTGTGCTGGCAACACCAAGCTGAGTGGTATGGTTGACATGCCTGAGGGAAGGGATGCCATCCAGAGGGACCTGGACAAGCTTGAGAAGTGGGCCCACGTGAACTTCATGAGGTTCTACAAGGCCAAATGCAGGGTCCTGCACCTGGGTTGGTGCATGCCTTGATATCAATACAGGCTGGGGAATGAAGGCATTAAGAGTAGCCCTGCTGAGAAGGACTTGGGGGTAGTGGTGGATGAAAAGCTGGACATGAGTTGGCAATGTGTGCTCGCAGCCCAGAAGGCCAGCCTGTACCTGGTGTGCCTCAAAAGAAATGTGGTCACCAAGTCAACGGATGTGATTCTGCCCCTCTGCTCCGCTCTGGTGAGACTCCACCTACTGCATCCAGCTCTGGAGTCCGCAGCACAGGAAAGACATAGACCTGTTGGATTGGGTCCAGAAGAAGGCCACAAAGATGGTCAGAGGGCTGGAACACCTCTGCTATGAGGACAGGCTGAGGGATTTGGCGTTGTTCAGCCTGGAGAAGAGAAGGCTCCAGGGAGACCTTGTTGCGGCCTTTCAGTAATTACCGAGGGCTTACAGAAAAGATGGGGAAAAGCTTTTTAGCAGGGCTCGTTGTGATATGACAAGGGGTAATGGTTTGAAACTAAAAGAGGGTAGATTTAGACTAGATATAAGAAAGAAATTTTTTACAATGAGAGTGGTGAAACACTGGAACAGATTGCCCAGAGAGGTGGTAGATGCCCCATCCCTGGAAACCTTCAAGGTTAGCAACCTGACCTAGTTGAAGATGTCCCCGCTTATGGCAGGGGGGTTGGACTAGATGGCCTTTAAAGATCCCTTCCAACCCGAACTATTCTATGATTCTATGATAAATCCAGTTGGGGTGAAGCTTTCTACCACCTCCTTGTCTCCACCAAGCTCAAAGACTGCTCACCTGAGCTCCAGCTCCAGGAGAAGTTCATTATTTTGGCCTTTAGTGGCAGGGTTTGACTCCAGAGAGCTCTTGGTGTAGGCACTGCAATTTCTGCTTCTTTGTACAGCAGACAACTCTGTTTAGTAGTAATCTACTTCTGATTTTCCAGCAACCTGGAACATCTGATGTGTTGTGATTGCATGTACACATGCTAGTAGTCTAATGTAGGGCATATTAGTCCTATTATTATTGATTCTACCAATGCTGATACCATGTGATACCAGAGGTAAGGTGTATTAGAAATGGATTTTCTCCTTTATACCAAAAAAATCCACTTTTTGTAGGAGTCAAGATCCTCAGAAAAGGCTGTTGTATAAATTCTAGCAAATCCAGGAATTTATGCAAGATGACTGAAGCTTATTTCTTCAGACTGGCAACACAAATGGAAGGTCTTGATGTTTCAGAATCATAGTCTTTTGTATAAATAAATAGATGCTAACAAAAATATTTGCAGACATGGCACCAATATCATATTTTCACTAACATGCAAACCACCTTGGCACCAAATATTTCAGCGTTGCTATCTAAACACTTGTTCAATTCTCCTGCACTGATAAGACCAGTTCCAATTCCCAATTAAATCAATGACAAGTCTCCTGCTAGTTTCAGTGGGTTGTGGATCATGTCCACAGCGCATATCATGCAACTTTCTATTACAATTCCGTACCCTTTGCTAAGTTAAAATATGTGACTTCCAAACATGCAAGCTGCAGCAAAGTCTCCATCTTGGTCTCTCTAAAAATTTTAACATATACCTTTAGGTATACCACCGATACTCTAAGCTAAGTAAAATCCTAGCTCTTGGTTTTGCATGATAAAAACTACTGATATTCATGCTCAGGTCTCCTGAGTGTGAAACAAAAGTAAATTAACTGCCTAGGCAGCACTCAATTCTTACTTGCAGTATCTGTTAAAAAAAAAAAAGAAAAATATTGGATCTGTGGCATAGAAGGAAATACATAAAAGAGGTAACTTTCTCTTGAGAATGCAGAGAAAATACTACTACAAAATACACAAAAGACAAAGATTTATAAAGGTAAAGAACAGCATTAGAGGATAAAAGACTTCCTGAGCTTCTAAAATGCGCAGCTGCTTGCACTGCATCTGCGCATGTGGAACAGATCTTTGTTTTCATTTATAAGGTACCTGTGTTACTGTCAAGAAGCTGTAATTACAATATTACAGCTGAATTTGTCCTTTATTATCAGGGATGAGGAAACTGCTCTTTTGTGCCTTTTTTGTGCTCACCTACTCAGTGGATATGTCATTGTCATTTCATAATAATGTACACAGTTATTACTGATGTATTCTATAGCACCAAGAAATAGATAAGGTAACCAATCCTGTAGGATTTCCACAGTTATGGTACCAATGTAGGAATTGTTTAGGGGTAAATGAATGAATTCAAATCTATGTCATAAATCAGAAAAAACTTTCTCAATGTTGTGAGTTTTGCTTTCAAATACAGATGGTTGAAAAATTCTTGGTGGAACAGCTTTGTCTCCAAATGTAGCTTTGTTAAAAGTGAAACTGAATAATGTTGATTTCGATAAAATTTTAATCTGGGGAAAAGTTAAAAAGAAATATCTAAGCTTTACTGGTTTGTTCTTAAAATACTGAACAACTTTGGTATGTTAACAGTTACATTTCATTTTTATAGTTTTGCTGCATTTCAACCTCTACAGCAATGCATTACTTTTTTGGTGACTGTATGTATACAATATTATACAGATGACAGAAATACCAGAATGTGCTCTGATACTAAACCAGAATACTTGACTTTACTGAAACACAAAAAAATCAAAAGTTCCATATTTTAAAGACAATTTGGAAAAATCTGCCTTTCATTTTGGTGAAGAACTTTATCTCATATCAAAATGTCACATTTTTTCCATGAAATTAAAATTCCAAACACCACCAATCTTGGTACAGCTTCCAGAAAACTCATTATATGACTGAGTTCACAGCAAGAACTCTGTGATTCTTTTAAATGTAAAGAAATGTAAAGGATTTGACAAAGTGACACATTGTGTTGCTCTTGAACAAAGTGACATGCTCTTAAGATATTAATAAGTGAGATTACATGCATACTGGAAAAAAGCATAAGCATATGAGGAAGGATAAGGACCCAAGGAAAACATCATCACAAGTGGCTTAAAATAACTGGCCAAGAGGATGCTTATTTTAAGCAATTCTTGGAGCTTTTTTCCTTCTTAAGGAAGACAAATACATTGGCTTAGAAAATGGAGGTGAGCTAGTAGGTAGCAGCAGCGTAACTTGCTAGTCATGTTACCGCTTTTGGATTGTCCTCTGCATTACCAATCACAAATCCCCAGACACTGTTTGAGAGAAATTTTAAAAGCCTCCTACAAATTAGGTTACATCTGGGAGAAAATCCATATTCATGAATGCCTACCAGCTGCTACACTGCATTAGGTGTGTTCCTGGAGCACAAGTTTAGTTCATCCAAGAGGAACTCAGTTCATGTTCTCCAAGCCTGCTCTGGGGTGTGAAGCAAAGCAGAGTTCGGGGGGATGATAAGGAAATTCAATTCAACAGTGCATTCTTGATTTGAATGAAAATGCTGCTGTAGACAAGTCCTCCACCTCTGGGTCAGATACAATCCGCACAGAGAAAGCTCAAAACGCTTTGCATAGAAGTTAAAGCTATGGCCATGCTTTGTGTCTCTCAGCACAGAAACAGGAAGAGTGATAGGGCTGCACAGCTTATAGAAAAGGTGAGTTAAGCTTAGGTGCTACCAGAAGAAAAAATATCAGGTTTTCTGCTTATGTAACACTGGGCTCTGAGCATGTAAAAATCTTTCTATACTCCTCTCTGCTTGCCGAATCAATTACTGCTGAAATACATGTTTCTTGGAGCAAAAAACACAATTGAGCATGGTGAGATAAGGCATAGAAATGACAAAATATTTATCAGCAATTGACGGAGCACTGAATTGGCTGAATTCCCACAATTCTGGGATTTTAGGAATAGCCATGATGTGCATGTGTCATACACCACATTGAGATGAGCGTTTGCACAGTTTCTTGTGATATGTAAACCAGACAGGTTTGGCATAAAGAAAAGTTTTAGGTCTATATACAGCATGTATGTAAAATATTAACAAGCTTGGTTGTGTTAAATAAAAAATAATTAGCAGTGTCCACTTTCCTCATGGCAGATCTTAAACTTTTTTTGTTGTTGTTTTTATGCAGCCTGACTTATTAAGACTTTAATAGCCTACAGGATAATTTAGTATATATTTTCCTTCCAGTTGTATTAACAGTTAGTGAAAAGGTGCTGATCATTCACTGAAAATTTGTGTCACAGGAGATGGGTAGTTATATCTTAATTTTTTTTCCTAGTCTGTAAAAAATGCATATTATTATTTTTAAACATACACATTAATTCAAGCATGTTGTACAAATATCTTTCTTCAAGGCTGCACCATCTGGCAAACACAACCAAAAATTTCATTTTTTTTATTATACATATATATGCATACATATAAGTAATGAAAATATTGAACTATATACATATACATATTTCAGAGATTATTCAATTGCCATAAAGAAGGAAGGATTTTCAAGAAAGTTTAGGGGAAACTTAAAACAGATTTCTTCAGCTTATTGATGTGTTACTGGAGATGCTGTTCAGAATGTGAATTATTCATAACCCGGAACTGTCAGAAGTTAACTTTAAATACCTGAGGGGATATCTAGTCAAAGCAGATAGTTTTGGGGTGTTCACATTTCAGCACAACATTACCAAGAATCATATTTTTCAATGGTAATCTGTCTATGATGCTAAATTTGGTGTAGAAGAATATGGAACTGTTTTTCATAAAGAAAAAGTTTGACTAGAATAGGAGGGGAAAAGTAGCGCTTCTGTCACTTTCACAGATAAAAGAGCAGAAAGATGTAGAAAGATGTAGAAAGAAAAGAAGAAAGATGTAGAAAAGGAATTTTTGGGTGAGACTTCATAGTTAGATAGGCAGGATGATATATCAAAAGGTTTTTATGCCATTCTAACATTAATACCAATATACAGTGATACAAAAATCCCAGACAATCCTACTGTGGTCAACTGTTTTGTTACTCTTGGAATTGAAAATTTAATTTCAGTATTTGTTTCCTGAAAAATACTTACAAATTATGAAAAATCCCTTTGTGATGAGGGGTTAATAAATTGCCTTGAAAAATAGATTTTAAGCAACCTAACTGTCCAAGGAGCATATTTTTATGATTTTACTGATAGTATTAAGTGTTTTCTTGGTTCAGAATGTTTAGTAAAGCACATTATAAAAGATTAAGTTATAATATTTTCTATTCAAGTTGAATAAAAAATAACGCACTGAAATTTTGATCAGTTAACTCCTGTTTTATTTTTCTTCCTGTTTTTTGTTATGACTAATCATTTCAGCTTGGCACTCAAATGGTTTCTTTAATCCTCAACATTTTGAGAAGATAAGCATTATTTTTCCCTAGTTCAATATAGGTTTTAATTTTATGGGGACCATCACCTCAAAGGATAAATTACAGTGGAGTGAGATTAACATACAGCAAAGCTCTTCTCCCCGCAGCATTGCAACATAAACTGCTATGGTAGAAGGATTTAAAAGACAAAAAGAATGGTCTATTTTGCAGATGATGAAGGCATGGCAGGGGAAGGAAGTTTTAGACACTTTTTGAAAAGGAGAGAAGGATGTTGAGGGTATTTAATATACAGAGTGTTGCAAGTCTGCACTCTGAGGACGGCAGTGTACATTCAGTACAGAAAGGAGAGAATCAACTCAAGATAGTGCTGGATTAGGAAGGACACAATGGAAATCCTTGCCTCCCCTACCAAAGTCTCCTGCTGAGGTCTTAAAGGGAATGGTCTAGTCAAGAGTTTAGCTCAATGCTAGTTCATTCTTTATCTTAATATCCATACTTGTACTTCCTAATCATTCCAAATTTCTGTTTAAGAAGACTATATGGCAAAAATGTGTCATGCTACCTATTTCTTTGAGATTATTTGTCCATGGTCATCCAAGGATTGTGAAAATTTCTGTCTTTTTGGTGAAAAATCTTAGCTTCCCTTCCTTCTCAATTTGTATAACCAACAGTTTTGCTTTATTCTGGTCAACAGAGTTATTCTAATTTACATCAATGAGTATTTATATATCAAAATCTTTTAACAAGCACTTGTACATGTGTTTATCACTTGAGCTTTATACCCTGATCTCATGCAATAAAGGGCCATAATTAAATGACCTTTTAATTCAGGACTTGACTTTCCTTCAGTTTTCTATTACTTTACCATCACAGGGAGCAGTTGTAAATGTAATGCACATGCATTCTGTTGTGCTAAACCTTAGAAAGGCTGCTGTTTTCTTATGCAGTATTGAGAAAATAATGTATTTATTTTTCATATTGCTTACTTATTATGCAGAAGTTCACTCCCAGATCTGTGTTTGTGCCAGGTGTAACCAAAATCTAATTTTACCTCCAGCTCCCTTTGCTAGAGAAGGGTCTATGCTTTGTTCCAGTACCTATTCCTTCAGAAAGATTGCTTCTGTGAAAAATAAAGTAGCTTTTTCTGTCTAGTTCTTTATTTCTGCAGAAGTAAACCTACGATCCTGTTTCTGACTACAATAGGTTCTGTTCTATTATCGTTTACAATAGTGTAAAGCCTGAGCTATTTGAGAAGAATGAAGTGAGGTGAAATTATATGGCATTCCTGAAAAGAAAAAAGAAAAGATTTCATCTTTCTGAGGCATAGATGGAATATCCAGCTATATCTGTACTGCTTTGGGTAGCCATGACTCTGTTTGGGTTCAAGTTCACCAAAGTGATCTGGGTCAGTCACATTCATACCATAAGCATAAACATTATCATCTTCCCTTTATCAGTTGCATCATACCTTGCTTCAAAAGCAATGAACACCAATTACCTAGTAGTAAGACACAAATTCTTACTTCACCACAACAGAATTTTAACACATATCTTTTCTGAATAATTTCCTCCATCGTCTCACCTCTGGCAGAGACATTTTCTGTCTTCTATCCCCACGTCAACTCTGAACTGGCCAAGCATGATGCTTCCTGTTGCTTTTGAGTCTCATGAAGGTCTGTGATTATAAGATCAGATGTACCAGTAGTAGATGACCAAGCAGTTCCTTGGCCTTGGTATAGGGGAGCAAGGACTTGACTTGCTCCTTCAAACAGACCATGGTGGAAAGAAAGGTAGCCATGACCATACCCTTCATATTCAACATGAAGTTCCAAAGCAGAAAAGGAGTCTGTAACTAGAAAGAACTAGTACTCCATCATAACACTGGCCAGAGGGACCACCACGACTTTTCCTGAGGCCACTGGTGTTTTTCTTGTCTCAAGGAATTACCGAAGCTGCAGATGTCATGTGCCTGTCCTGGGTCAGTTCTTGAGCGGGACTTATAGAATCATAGGATGATTTGGGTTGGAAGAGACCTTAAAGATCATCTAGTTCCAACCACCCTGCCATAGGGGGTTTGGAATCATCTTACCTAGTTTTACACATCTAAAAGCTTCCAGTCTAACCTTGTTCCTTAGGTTTCTTTTCTAATTAATGGAAAGGAAGAGGCAACATCCAAAAGTAAACTGTTACACCGCTCTCAGAACTTGAGGCCTTGGGGTAGCATGAGCAAAATGGTACTGAGATGGTTTAAGACCATTTTGCTTTTTTTACAGCCTGACTCAACATCACATCAATGGCTCTTGCTCCAGTTTTTCTGCACTAACCATGCTTGTTGACACTCAAGCCATAGCATGAGCCCCCACAATGTGGACAGGGTGGATGAGCTTTAGCCTGAGCTAATATGAGATTTTAAACTTACGTTTTGGAGTTCTAAGAACCTGTTATTTACCTATTCAAGCATGAATCAGCCATTGTGTTTTAAGAGATTAATACTATCAGTGAAAAATTTTAGTAACTAGAATACATTCAAATGCAGTAACGGCGGTTTAACCAATCATTCCTGATTCACATATGACACCAGCTAATTGATTCTGAAATAACCATAGCATTGTGTTAAGAAGAATCTATGCTATCTGGTTCAAATTATGAATTACCAACTGAATACTAACCAAGGTAGAAGAAGTTCCTTTCTACTGTGTCCTAAATACAGTCCATATTGTTGCTCCCAGTGCTATTGTTTCTGAAACATTAGACAAAAGTACAGGTAAAATGATTATTTAATTATATCCGTCATTTACAGTTCTGTTAAGAACTCTTCTAGTGTCTCTCCTCCAAGATCTTTCCACCTATTACAGATTAATGATCTTCAAATTACTTGCCTTATAGCTTCTTATTTCAATTTAACTCTCATTATTTATGCCCATTGGAACAATTAATTATACTAGTTTTGTGCTGACCAGCCAAACACAGAATTCCACTCTTAGTCTGGACTGGTGTTAGACAATACTTACAAATATTTCCCCCGAGATGTGTAACAAACACTGTCAGACTTTATAATTCATCACCGAATGGATGAACTTACCGGTGTAATTCAAAGAAGTCTACAAAGGCAGCATTTTCAAATTTGTTCGACTTTATTGTAGGAATGAAACTAAATGATAAAAAGCATCAAAAGGATCATTTTTCAGAAGTAAAAAGTAACAGTAAATAATAGATTACAAGAGAGTACATTGTTGCTATTGACTGGCTTTGATTGTCACCTTTGTAAGTTTATGTACCAAGAAAACAATTATTTTGCAGGATTCTTACCGGAGCAATAGTACACTAAAAGCATAATTGAAGTTATACTATCATCTTATTGCTCCACAACATTGAATCCCACCCCATCACAGGGTATCCTTAAGTGTGCCATATCTAAATAGTGATAAAATATTAAAGATTGTATTACCATTGCAGTTCCTACTATAAAAATAAATAAACAATAATTACATACCATAAATTAAATCTGACAGATCAAAATCTGTATGTGTTACTTCTACACAAAGTAATTTAATTTCTCTGCAGTCATATGCATGAATTTTAGCAGTGGATTAGCAGTAGTGAGGGACTTTAACAAGAGTGAGGTTTTCATTTGTTTTTCTTTTATTCAGTTAATCAAATTTTGTGTATATTATAAATTTCTTCAGTAGTGCCTTTACCTAGCTGCTCTTTCTTATTCATTAAATACAGATGTGGATAATTTTGCTGACTAATTGTCAGCAAAATTTATTTTAACTGTCTTCAGTAGAGCTTTGTTGGTTTTCATCAAATAAAGACGTGTTCATAAAATGAGACAGTTGCATTGTAAGAAAGAAGTATTTATCTTGAGTCAGCAACTTAAAATAATTTTTAAAGCAATCTGTTGTCCTAACACTATAAAAACAAATCTGATCTTGGGTGTAAATAGCAGTATTCTATATCAGAGTAATTTAGTCCATCGTTATCTCTTCTGTAACAGACAAACAGAGGTTCACCGATAAACCATATTAGACGCTCAAAAATCACCATGAGTCCAAGACAGGATTTCAAAATAGTATTTTTTATTAGCATGGACTGGATATAAAATACATTAGTTGAGAGGAGTTTGCATTCAAAAGGCTGGCTAAAAATATAGAATAGACATCATTAGGACAGAACTATCTGAGAAACAGAAAATACCACAAGTGCACACAATGGTCTGAGGTTTTGATGACAGGTCAAAGCCAGGAGACATCAGTCACTTAGATACTTTCAAAGAATATAATAAAAGAGTGGCCTGGAAAAACAGAACCTAGTCTGACATGCATAAGCATACCATTCCTGGTATGGAAAAAAAATGAGTAACTGTTAAATACATTGAATTCTCAAATCCCAGATCCTGAACAGGACAAAATAAAACTTTCAAATACCCATTAGCATTTCAGATGTACTCCTTTTTCAAACATCTTTTGTGAAATTAGCTTATCTATGAAAAAAATCAAAAAAATCTTTTCACATTTATCTTTTCATATACCAGTGACATTATGCTGCTGAAGGCACACTAGCTGTTCTTTTAAAAGGGATTAAGGATTGCTCAAAAGAGAAGTCTTATTTTAACGTGGGAGTGATTCATATGACCTTGTTGCACAAGATATCTCACGGAACATATTTGGCGAAAAAATGACTGTTGCATTTTGCTGTGTACTCGATCAGGAAAATCGCATCACATGCTTAATACATGTCAGCAAACAAACTTATTTATTTATTTATCTTAGGAATACTTCAAGGTTGGGTTTTTCTTTCATGGTCTTGCACCATTCACTTCTGTTGAAAATGAGGATAAACGAGACCTTGGGATATATTTCCTTACACACACACGATTAGGAATCTAAATTCTGTTTTCCAATTTTCTTGTCCTACAGCATCCCACAGAATATGTGCTGTAATGTGACGTAGCTTACCTTAATAAAAGAGCAATGACACTGAGCTTTTGATGGGCAATGCCAATCACATTTCCACAGAAACTTACTGTGAAACACACAGTGTGTAATGACTACTTACTGTTTGGTAACTGCGGATTTGTCAAAACTCTCAGGTTCCTAAATGCCCACATCCCATGGCCCTTCTAAAGTAGCTACAGTAAAATTGGTAAATGCAAGGCTAGAATTATTTATTTTAAAAACACTTAAGGAAGTTAAAAGCCTAGCTCCTCCTAACTTCAACAGAAGTATGACAAAGTGATTGCAACAAAGGGAAATCAAAGGAACAGACTCCAATTAATCATTAATACACCAAGGGGCTGTTGGGAGTAGTCTTAAACCCGTAAGAAACAACCTTGCTGTTATTGTACGGTAGATGTGAATGAAGCATTAGGTTTAAAGAGTTTGGGTTGTTGCTATGTCAAACAGGTATAGAGGGGGATGAAAAGAAATGAAGGACACACCAGAGTTTGTTTCCTGTAGGAAGGTACCCCTGAAGTTTAAGTAATTTAGGTGAAACGGTCCAAAAGGCCTTACGTGTTTGGCACACACAATATAGATGTATCCATTCTGAATAATAATCAAGACTTATGCTCTGGACTGTGCTCTGCATCCTGATTCTCCCATCCTGGCCCTGTGCAGTCCTTCCAGATCCTGAACCTCAGCTGAAGAAACAAAGTTATCCAAGTGATAGGTGAATACTTCTACGAATCAGTTTAGGATCCTATAAACATCTCTACTGACTTGGCAAATCTGCCCTTTGTCCCACTGAAACTTATTTAACTGTTTCAGTGGGCTTCTTGTAACTGTGGTTGATAGTTATGACAAAGAGGGCCAGAGTTAAACAGGCTCTGATGATATGTACCTGCATTCAAGGGTCTAAATAGCATCTCTTTGTTGAAGAGACACGTATCTTTACATTTTGAACTTCGAGCATTCAGACATGTAAATTACTTCTGGGAGAAAACAAACAAAAAATCCTCCTTCTGAAAAGGTTCTATGTGTCCATATTCACTTTTACACTAGTTTATCTCTGATATTGTGTTTTGATCTGGTTTAATATTGAGCTAGCACATCTCTAACAAGGAAAGGCTTTAGCACAGTATATCCTTTGTACTCTCTCTGCATGTTGCAAGTGAACACAGTAGATGCAATGGACAGAAGTATCTGTGTTTTGAACATAAAAAAATATGCTATAAAGCCCAGTGAAAGGATGAGAAGCAATGGGCACAAACTGAAATACAACAAATCCCATTTAAACCTAAAACGCCCACCTTTTTTACTGTGGTGGTGATCAAACCCTGAAACAGGTTCCCCAGAGGGGCTGTGGAGTCTTCATCCTTGGAGACATTCAAAACTCAACTGGACCCAGGCTGGGCAACGTGCTGTAGGTGTCCCTGCTCTGAGCAGGGAGTTGGACCAGGCAATCTCCAGAGACGCCTTCCCGGCTCAGCCGCCCTGTGACTCTGGTTCTGTGAAGTGGTCACACATAAGCTCACCTCAGCTTCTTCCTGCCCCAGCAGAGCAGAATATAGTTTGTCCTCAATAGGAGTGCAGCATGCATGAATTTTTGAAGGACAAGGAGCCAGTGGAAGAAATGAACAGTTTTTCTGGAAAATCTCTAGGGTTAAACCAGTCAAGCACACTGAAAGCGACATAGGAGAGAAGCGAGCAGTGCTGTGTGGAAGTGTATGCAAATTATAAAGGTGACATCCCAAACATTTGCACTCATTATTAATATTTGGCAATTCAGAAGCACCTTTAAATGTAACACTGTCATTGAAAGTTCAGTCATGAAGACTTGTCTTTTGGAACTGAAGACTCCAGTAAGCACTAGAAGGTATCATCGCATAGAGATGGACAAATCCTATGAAGTTTGATGTAGCATTCTAAAATGTTTAAAGAAAGCACTTGCACTTCTTCACAAAAGGGAAAGTATACTCTGTATCCATTACAGTTTTCATGTTCAAATACAACAGCAGCTTGCAAGTCATTTCAAGAAATTCCTGAATAAATAATCAGTGAGGATTCTTACCACGTTGCAACAGAGAATGAGAGTAAAAGTGGAAACAATAAAAAAATCCTGAACAAATCAAGTCAGTGAATGTTGAGAAATGTAAAAAGGGAGGCATCATCAACGAGAGCAATGCAACTGCATCTAACTGAAGCATGACACAAGAAAGTGCTAAAATGGAAAGTCTTTTAAAGCCAGTGCATCTTTAAACCCTAATACTGAAACTGAAAGGTGAAAATCTGAGGGCAGTAAGAGCTCCAACTCTGAAATTGAAACTGAAAAGAGACAACCCAGAGGCAACATTCATTCAAACCCTGATGATCAGTCTGAAAGAATAGAGCCCGAGGGCAAAAAACATTCAGACCCTGGCAGTAAATTTGAAAGGAGGGAGCTTTAGGGCAGGAATTGCTCAGGCTTTAACAATGAGCTGGGATGGACAGATCTTCAGGACGGCCCCCACTCAGGACCTGGGACTGGAAAGGTAAGGAGCTGGCAGGGGACTGTGTGCATCCTACAGCCTCTGGTAATGAGCCTCACTCAACCTCTGTTATATTCTAGCCATTAACAAATACTGAATTTAAATGAATGCATTGCACTGCATACTAAAGGGTCTGGAATTAGAATGAAGTAAGGGGAAAAATAGGAGAGGCAACACAGCTAGTCCAAGAACGATGCTACAGCCTTCAGTGTGCAAATCCAAGCTATCACTTACATTAACAAAACTCACTGGTTAAAGAGATTGCCTAATATGAGATAGGTCTAATCAAATGGCATTATCTTTTTTCAGGATATTCAAAATCTGCAGTAAAACTTAACAAAAGTGACTTTCTCTTCATAGTACATAGGCTGTATAACTGCATTTGCTTTTTTTCTTACTAGTATAGTAATTGTACCCAGACTGCCTAAGTTAGATATTCTGGTATCTAAAAGAGAGATGTTTCTTCCCGATTGTGCAATCCTGACTTTATAAATCAGGATCCTAAAATTCATATGTAAGGTAGTTGAGTGTGAGAAGCACCCTGGAGGCAGCTCAGAACCCTGACAATGGTCAACTGCTCTGAAGACTCAGTTTAATAAAGGAGATTTTGGAGTGCTCCTTGAAAGTCCTCAGTGTTCAGCCAGTTAGCACCTAATGTCACAAACACCTACTGACAGCTACTGATAACCAAGTCATAAGCTCTGGAATAAACCTAGAGAACTGCAAAATGGAATTATATCTCTTTAAATGCGTAACTCCTTTCACTGCGTGTATCGTTCTATTACATACTGAATCAGCTTTCATTTTTTGTGGGTTTTCTTCTTCCTTTCTTAAAAAATACCTTCAGTTAAAAGCATGTCCACTTTTCAGAGGCCAATTGCAACTGGTTTTAAGTTACACAGGGGTTTGTCATAATATTTCAACCACTTCAAATGTATGCTGAGTGTGCTGTTTCTTCATAGGAAGTAATAAGCTTCCAAACCTTTATTCTCATTATCCTCAAACTATTTTCAGTTTTAATTTAGAAATGAGATCATTTGTAGATTCTTCCCATGTCCACAGATTCTCTTTCTTCCTTTAATGAGGTGGCAGTTGATGCCTCTTATTGGGAATGTCTGACTGTTCTGCTTCACAGCAATTCTTATATATTCAAGAATTATGGAAGTAATCATGCTCTGTAGGAATACGTCCCACTACAGCTAGTGATACGGTTCTCAGATTTCCAATTTACATGTTTTAAATTAATGACGGTTTACTCGGCTGTATAATAAAAAGGGTAGTTATCACTGGAGCTAATTCATTACATAGTACTGTATTTGTGAGATTCACAGTCTTTCCATGTACAGGACACAAAGTAAGCAATTACAATAAGCATATATCTGTCAAGACATAAGGAAACGTTTAGAGTACCTCAACCAGCCTTTGAAAAGACATCACCGTGTCATTTAAAAGACTTTTAAAGAATGTATTTGTCATCTGAAACTGATTAGAAAAAAAGTATATTGGGAGAAACTGAGGGAAGGAGCTTTAAGTACCAACAGTCTAATTTTTAATATAATGTGGATTTCATTCACTAGTAGAATCATAGAAACATAGAATGGTTAGAGTTGGAAGGACGTTAAAGCTCATCTAGTTCCAACTCCCCTGCCATGGGCAGGGACACCTCCCACTAGACCTGTTTGCACAAAGCCCCATCCAGCCTGGCCTTGAACACTTCCAGGCAGGGGGCCTCCACAACTTCTCTGGGCAACGTGTTTCCGTGCCTCACCACCCTCACAGTAAAGAATTTCTTTCTAATATCTAATCTAAATCTATCCTCTTTCAGTTTAAAACCATTGCCCCTCATCCCACCACTACACTCCCTGATAAAGAGTCCCTCCCCATCTTTCCTGTAGGCCCCCTTTAAGTACTGGAAGGCTGCTATAAGTCTCCCCAGAGCCTTCTGTTCTCCAGGCTGAACAACCCCAACTCTCTCAGCCTGTCCTCATAGGAGAGGTGCTCCAGCCCTCTGATCATCTTCGTAGCCTGTAGTGGTTTCATTTATACCGTTTGTTCAGCACTGCCTTCAGCATTTAAGGGAAGATCAGACTGATGTTGCCTGGTCTCCAATATGGCACTCAACAAATATCCTTGAACATACATTGCATCACTTTTAATTCTTAGCGTATGAAAAATGCATCTTTATTCTTCAGAAAAGTTAAGATCTGGCCTTTGGTCTTTGGAGTCTTACCAGGTTGGTTGTAAGCAGAACAGGCAATGCAAATAACCTACCAGAGGAAGGAAATTCATCTAGAAAGGGAACCATCATCTACCTGGTGTTTTTTCCAGCTTGCAGTGCTGTCTCAGATTTAAGGGGAAGGGGATAACAGGGACGGTTTAGAAACATTGAGCTGAGCATTTGAAATAGAAAAAGATTCTCAGCTGAAGATGGCTATAACCGCCTAGTAAACACACAGATACTGCTTTAAATAACAAAACTTAAATATGGGCAAAGGGGACTTCCCTCAAATGCTATCTGCTTTGTTGTTTTATCATCATTCGCAATGATTAAAAATACGTAAATACTACAGCTAGGATATGGGATGAGGTGTTAGAGCTTTTAAAGGGAAACTACTACACTGAACAACTGGTAGCATTCATTTAATCCGTGTGTGTATGGCTGTAATGCTGAAAGAGCAACGCAAGTGGAGAGCATTCCGCACAGGTGAAGAGTTGTGAATTACAAAACTGTCAGTCTTTCTCAAAACCGTTGGCAGTGTTCACCTTTACAGTATTTAGGTCCTCCGTCGAAGTCAGCAGAGTTGGGCTCTGCTGCAGTTTGCAATGGAAGCACAAGAAGGCTTTTAATATTGTTAGAAGGGTTTTTGCAGAGTGTATATGTATTTTCACATGGATTTCCTTAATTGCTTCTCTTAATGACTATTCTCAATTTAAATTAAGTTAGACTGCAGAACTCACAGTGTTTTATCAGGAAGAAGAAATGAATTAATTCATTCCTAAGTGTACATATATTTCTCTCACAGCATTCTGTACTGCTGAACTCCCAGAAATATATATCTATCAAGATAAGTTTTGTTAAATATTTCTAACTATGATCATTTTTATATTTTTGATGTAAGTTATGTGATCATCTCTTTTCCTCTTCTTAAAGGCAAATAATGAATGTGCTATATAAAGTGACATTTTGAAAGGCAGATTATACTGCAGTCTCCAAACTCTCAGTAACTAAAAAGCCACTGGTACATTACGGAAGTATTGAAAATAGCTGATTGTTATATAACAAAGGAAAAGATGTTTCCGAGTATGAGCACCTTCATGCTCTCTCTTTCATAAAAGCAGTTGATCTAATAAAAGACTTCAAAGCTTTAATATTACTGTTTGAGAAATGTTATGCTTACTGCTTTAGTCAACAAAGCAAAATAACAGAATGCTCAAATCCTTACTGTGATGCAAAATATTTTCAAGAGACGATAACTTATTTTTCAGTTCAAAGTCAGAGAAAATACAATTGAAATTGTGATTCATTTAAGTCTTTGAAGAAATAAGAGATGTTCTAAAGTTGCACAAATAAAGTCCAGTGGCCAACACTACGCTAGATTAAACATCAATATGAAATTCTGAATCAGGGAACCACATTAGTGGAAGACTTAATCAGGATGTTGTCTCAGACATTGAATTAGGGTTTTGGCCAAATATCAGACCCATAGTCATGATTCTGAAATTCAGCTTGTCTATCTAAATACATTCGACTTCTTTGTTGTAGTTTAGGTCATTTTCCACTCAATCTATGAACCAGTATAAACAATTTGACATCTTAGGAAGTACAGGCTGTAGCTGGGCATTGACTGTAAAAACCCTTTGGGCAAAATGAAAGACTTGAAGAGAGTTACTCTGAAAATTACTTTGCATGCACGATTTTATTATGCTTCTAAATTAAAGATATACCAGCTCATTCCTATCTTTTTAATGAGCCTGTCATTGTAAGCAAAAATAAAAAATACTATGCTTTTATATTTATATGTATATTAAAACACAATGTGCATATATATGTATACACACACACTTATTCAAATCTGTAGAGAACTTCTTCCTAAACACACCTTTTTAAAATCTAAATCTAAAATTTTAAATACAATGCTGATTTAGTTCTATTGCATATGACAAGTAAATTGGGAACCAAGAGCTGTTATTTAAAGACTTAAAGGTGTTATTTTCTTTTCCTTAACTTTATTTACATTTAATTAATCAATCCCTGGTTAGTTATTAATGAAACCTAAAGAAAATATTTTTAAGGTAATTTTTTTTTTCCTACTTCATTTAATAAGATGTGAAATCTTTCATTTGCCTTTTGTTTGTTTATGGGGGTACCTTCTCTGCAAACATCTTAGAACATATGAGATTTCAGTTAGGAGGATTTACAGTGTTGAAGTACTCACTTGAAAATTTAAAATACAGAATCAAATACAATAGGACAGGAAAAAAAAAAAGAAAAAGCCATATATATTTTTTTTGCACGGGTCATTTTTCAAATAGAGAATTCAACCCTTTAGAGTCAACACAGAAGTCCATGTAATAAAATTTCAAAACAAATATAGTGCACAATATATTGAAAAAGATTTACCACCTTTAACAAGAACATCCTCTTTTTTCATCAAACACTTCTCTGTTGCTTTTGAGAAAATAGATCTGTACACAAAACACTGCACTGCCTCGACAAACAAAGCAACACTCGACGTGAATTCATGAATAGAGAGCAGCATTAGTGCCAATGTTCACAATGCAGCACATGCTGACATTCAGCATTAATATCTTGAATTAAAGCCTGATGAACTCATCGGGAGTGTTTCTGCTGAGTGCAGTGAGCTGTGGATCAAGCCCATGGTGTCCAGCTTAGCGTGCTTCTCACTAGGCTTTGCATCAGGCGATGTGACTCTACCTGCATTTGAACATCACCAGCTCGGGCTCAGTAATGCAAACACGAGCATGACTTTCTTCGAGCTGTAGTCACTGGAGATTTTAAAGATGGATAACTCTCCTATGTGTTTCACAGGCAGTGAGGCTAAGGCTCACAGGCTCTCCAAACTCCATCTCTCCTTGGTCTGTGTAGCACGTTCCTTCTTCCCCTGCTACAGCATTTCCACTGTAACACTGGAAAATGAACAAATTCATCTGCAATTAAAACAATCCTCTGTTTGAGGGTACAAGGAATGGCCACAGAACTACTGAAAAGTGTTTAATTACTGTGACCTTACAGCAATGCATGTCGTGTATTTTTTTGTGTCAGCAAAACCTCCGTGGAAATCAGGATAGAGTCTGAAGAGACCTGTGCAATTGCTTTCCACAGATCTGCTGTACAAGTATAAATTCCACTCTTGATTAATTGTTTAATAATTAACATAAAGTGTGAGGTCTTTCTGAAGGTGGGATCAAACAAGTGGATTGATGGAGACAGCTACGAAGTATGTACAGATGCCGGGGTTTACTATGTGTATATAAAGTGTCAAAGGAAAGCACCAACAGAAGAAAGTAGATGAACATAAGACATCTAGAATGGACCGCATTCCTTTGCAAATTAGTATAAGTCTTGTGGTGAAATATCAAAACTGACATAGTAATTGCCTACATTTGTTTAAGTATTTCCCAGATCCTTGCCAGCTTAACTGACCATTAGCTTTCCTTCAGTATCTTCCCGTCTGTATTTTAAGAAATAAAATTTAGATGAAGGACACATGCTGGGACACAGCATCTCCTCTCATGCTGTAGGTTAAGTTAAATACTGTAATAAAGATGTAACAAATTAAGTAAGATTTTGAGAAATGTGTTGTTTTATGCTGTATCAGCTAATCCTATCTAAAACATAAAGCGGAAAGACATCAATCTGCCACTGGTAGCTAAGCCTTTCTGAAAGCCAGTCCACTTATATTTGGTATCTGAATTTGGTTTTCAGAACCTAGCTATACATTCTCACCAAATATCCTTACATCTTGCAGAATTCTCATTTTCTTTGACAAAGGAATAACAGGTAAAATCAATTTAAAAATACATGCCTCTCAATTCCTCCAACAATTTACATAATTTACCTTAATGTTACCACATGATTTTGGATATTATGCCCTTGTTTGCTGTCCTTTCCTCATCGCAATAATTGTGCAAATTGTGGTGCCATGTCCCATGGACTACCTAGAGAGATGGGTGATGGATCTCAATGCTGAAGTCACAGCTCAGAAACCATCTACCTAACACAGGAGCATATGCAAAGAAGCCTTCTGTCACTCCTCAGGCCTCTTGCCTTTTCCCACAGCTCTCTGACAGCATCTTTAATAAAGAGTATCACCACCCACGTTCCTTCCCTGTCCAAGTTCCTCCTTCCCTTCTGCCCCAACATTCCACTATGCACATGCAGATTATAGAAGGCGGCCTTTAACCTTTATTCAAGGGTAGAGCTGTTATGATTTTCCCTCCTTCTTCCATGAAAGATAATGTTGGTTATTTCTGACCAGAAGTCCAAGGGGAATGTTCTCACACTGCTGCAAAGACAGACTGGAGCACCCAAATCAAATAGTATTACTTAGTGAAAAACACAGTGAGCGTACCTCCTCTTTAAAGAGCCACTTATTGCTGCTACTCCTCTTGAGCATCCTTCTCCTTAATCCAAAACTGGAAGTGTTTTACTTATAGTGCAATTCAGTTACTGTGGAATCGGTGCATAGCGAATGTACCCAGCACCTCATAAAAATAAGGCAGCATCCAGCAAGATGTGTTTTTTAAGCCAGTTTAACTTCTGACAGTGTTTCCATTGACTTACAGTATTTTTTTTTAGCATTCGGCAATGGTAGAGAGAGTGCTAAAGTCGAGTGTTCGCAAATTAAATGGAAAAACCTACGGAACACTCATCTTCTCTTGGAACATTCTTGTGTGTGTGGAAATGAAGATTTGCATGCATTTGTATTTGATAGAAATGACTGGGCAGAGGATAATATCTCTACATGAATTTTAAAACTTTCAGACACCCACATTTCTAACCGATTTAGTCCAATTGCTTTGGAGATAATGCACTATGTTTAACTCTTACTGGAACACCTGCTTCGTAATGCTCAATCTTGACATTAGAAAATTAATTAAAATGTATTAAATTCACAATATTGCATCATTCTGTGTAATGCAACATTTAGTCCTAAAGAGCAGCTATTGAATGACACTTCTGGTGAACGGAGCCAGAATGTCTGGTCATTAGATGATAGCAGCAATATTTTAGGTAGTAAACAGATGTCAAATGAATTTATCAATACAAATAAAAATCTGCTTAACAGGATCTAAACTCCATCTTTTAAAGCATCAGTAATTTAATTATGCTTTCCATGCACAAAGAACAAACTTACATTTTTTACTTGGGATGACCTTTGTTTCAGAACGCTACAACAACAAAGGAAGGAAGGGAGGAAAACAAACATTCAGGAAAGTCTCCAAAACCAACACAGTTCCTCCTTCCCTTGTGATGGGCTGCAGAACATTCCCGTAATACATTGGCCATCATCTTCTGGACCAGCAGTACACAGAAAACGATATTGCTATGATGACATCCAGTACAAACACACACAACCCATTTCCCTGTTGATAGTGTCCATAAATGAGAAGATTGGATGAAATGAACTAGAATATATCAATAAATGAAGAAACATAATGCAATTAGACTACTCTGTCACCTTCTCCATGTTGTGCTTTTTTCACTCTCAACCTTCCTATCTAAATAATCTATTTCCAGAAACAAAAATAAAATGAAAGTTCATGGGCTTCTTTGAACCTGCATCAGTTTGTTGTATGGTTCCAGGAGCCTTGCTTTATCTTTGGCACTTGGTAATAATTAGGGAAAATTGAGCCCTGAATTTGGCAGCCAAATTTTCTGCAAAGAATACAGAGTCCTGAATTACACAGAAAACCAAAATTCAACAGAATTAAGCACTGTGTAGTCTGAAACACTGTATACACTTCCCTTCTGCTTCTCTTGTAAACAAAGGTGATGTAATCTTTTTGTTTTCTCACAGTGATTCTCCTAACGTATTTTCCAATCTGTTTGGGCTTTTGAGTATGGTGATGTCTCTCCTCAACATGCTTTCAGATGCAGAATCCTACAAAAGGAACACATTTAACATCTCTGTATAAAAGAAATCTTCCATAAATGTTGGAAAAGACCCACTACTCTTGCAGTTTTCTCCCGATTATCCTACAGACATTCTTTTCCATAGAGTGTATACGATTCAATTTTTAGGGCCACACAAAGGTCTAGGGTTCTTTGTTAAACACACTTCCTCTTCAGCCATCTCCCATCACCCAGTTCTTCACTATTTTTTGTGACAAGTCAGAAGAAAGAGTGACTGAAAAATACCTGTTGGTAGCAACTGTTGGTTCAGAAAAAAAAGGAGGTTCTTCCAGGAAAAGTTGTAATTTGATTAATTTATATCCTAAAAAAATAAAATTTGAAAGTCTATTTTTTAATTTTTTTCCTTCAAAATTGTATATTAAAAATTTAATTAAAACCCAAGCCAGTCTGTCTTGACTGACTTGAGACATATGAATTTTTAGTTTTAGATCACTAGTGACTATTTGAAGTGCAGCTTTTATATATAAAAGGGTAAGAATACTCAAGAGTGAGAATGTAGTTTTGATATTTCAGATTTGCAGAGAAATGGAGGAAGATTTCCCTTTCACCCCTACTAATTATTTTATTTCCTGTTAGTCTTTTCACAGCTACCCAGAGGTGGCAACTCGGGAACAGGTAAATCGCTGCATCCCAATGAAGAGGGGCCAAATATTACATCACCATCTTGGATGGCCAGGTTAAAAAGCTAGTATTTAGGCAGTGTGGAGCTCTGCCTAGAATTTTCTTCTCCCCATGCTCTTTGAGGTGATTTGTAGTCTTTGAGGAAAATTATCTACACAGTGACCAATTTTGCCTTATTCTTTCACAGAACATGGGAGGGCTTTTCCCTTGATGCCCCAATACTCTCAATGTGACCAGTCAGAAACTTGCCCAGAGAAAATTTATGCAGATCTTTTTTTTCTTTTTTTTTTTTTTCTTCTTTTTCATCTTCTCGCTGGATTCACTTGGTATTCTCTTGCTATATAATAGGCTGACCTACTTCTTTCCATTTAACATACTTTTAATAGTTTCATCATGTATAGTCAAATAATTCTTGATGTCAAGTCTATCAGTGTTGCTTTGCATCAATGTAAAATTCTCTTTGCCTCTTCTATAATTATACTTCTTCTGTCTTCTTGTCTACAGCTCTTCAGACTATTAAACATCACCTGCATGATCCAGTTCATAATTTATATTTGCTTTAATATTTTTAAGCAAGATAATGTATACCTTACCAATTTGAACTTCCTGGTGTAGTCAGTGTTTATCGTGTAATTCTGAACAAATTCCCACTGTGTAAGGGGGACAGACTGCCGCTAAAAGGGGATGCTTCTAGCTGTAGTCTTCCAGTTGCGACAACCGCACTTTACAACAGAGTGCAGGCAGGCTGGCAAGGGATGAGGTGATCTGCAAGAGCCTAACTTGTTAGAGGACAGAACTGCAGTTTTTCACATCTTTCCTTATTAGTCCTAAAGCAAATGGAGCAGGAATTGCAGATAAACTGAATCAAACAGGGTGAGACCATAGAGACTTAAGGTTCAGGATGGAGCTCTTGCATCCGCTGCTGGCTGTTTCATTATTTTCTATTTAGCAGATGCGGTCCTGGCAGCAGAACTGAAGACTCCTCAGTGATTCAATTATTAGCAGCAATGAAGTATCCTCTAGCATGTGCTTTGTCTCCGTCCCGCAGCGAGCATCTCATTCCCTTCTGCACAATCAGGGAGCACTAACCATGCTACGCCAACGTACCTGCGCATCTGCATCCCCCCAACTCCTCACGAAACTGAACCCACCACTCAGACTTGGGGCACGGTTCTAGCCGCGGAGATATTCCAGTAATGAAACTCACCCTCTTGCATTTTAACAGAATAAGTGTTATACTTTTATTTTAAAAACATAACTCTCTAAAGAAGTGGTTCAGTGATACGCATTGTGAATGACCAGTTCAAATTCTGGTGCTCCCGGTGGGATATAGGGCTTGTCCCTGTCATCATTGTTTGCCTTTGGCATGCTCTAGGCATCTACATGCTGAACATACAGATTTTAATTGGCTTCTTGCTGGTGCCTATCTCTCCTCCTGCTCTGCACAGTGAGTCTAAGTGTTAGAAAAGGTTTCTAGATCCTATTCCGGTAGCTGAAAGTGCTGATAGTGATATATGATGCCTTTAATAAACTTATTAATTAGTCCATTCTTCCACAGATTCACATTCCAATGTTGATAACATACAGCATGCTAGGAAAAATAATAAAATAAAAAGAGGCCCAGTGTGCTACTTCATCATACTCGTAGCCTGGACTTTCTCTGCGGTAATTATCCTCTGAATTTTCAAATCAATTTTTAATTTTTTCCTATACTTTCACGAAAAGGAAATACTTCAAAAGTAGCAACCATGCTATGGCATCCTATTTTTTACTCCTGTTGATTTCTGAACTGACCACGATGGGAGGGTGAAGGATGTGTCGACTGAACCAGCAATCACGCTTTAGCGACTGTGTCTGCGGCCAACATCTGGCACTCTGGTACGGACTGAGGCTTGCATAGCTTTTCGTATTCCCAGAAGCCCTTTGAATACTAAGAGCTGATGTTTTGACACATTCTCTTCCTCCTGCAGCTGGGCCCAGGCTTGCTGACATTTGCAAAATGGACAAAGTGCCCGCAGTTTTCACGTGCTCCCCGGGATTCGTAATTACTCCAGTTACTCCGCACGGCTCTCGTTGACATGTCGATGTTGGCCCTAACAACCCGGCGCCAGTGGCTTAGGCACGATGACTTAAACTACTCCCCAGCACCCACGGCCAACAATGGGTCGCTGCGTGCAGGAGGGGTGTGCACGGGTGCGAACACGTGCACTGTGTGTGCACATCAATCCCTCCCCGGCCCCGGCAGTGATGCAGTGGCCCTGTAGCTGACGCTGTGAAGCAGGAAATCCAATTATACCTAACTTAGCATGCATAACTAAAAATGTTATTATTGGTCATAAAATTATCCAGCCCTTTTAAAAAGCAAATCTATGAACTATGTGAGCGTACTCCTCAGGCTGACTTCACGCTGTGTGAGGAAGTGCTCCCTTTAATTTGTTTTAACTTTGCCTGCATTACGCAGGCCTCATTTCAGCGTGAGAAAAGGTCGAGGGAAAAGTGGCTAATTTTCACTGTAAAGTGAAATTTGAGCTTAGGCAAACTTCTGCCACTCCTGTGACTGCACAGAGCTTTCACAGACACTATACGGCATTTCCCAAGTCAAAGCACCGCAACAACAACAATATCTGTTTTCCAAATATGTCCTAAAATGAAATGTCAACACTTTGATGAACAGCTTCTGCAGCAAAACAGCGTGTGTGTGACCAAATGGCAACACATCGTTTACACAAAAAAATGAACATAAGAAAATAAAATGACGCTGAACAGCAAAATTTCATGTTATTAAAAAAGAAAAAAATAATCCCCATTAGAGCCAATAGCAAACCACATTATCTTTTAAAACCTTGAGCATATACAGATTCATCATCTTGACAAACGAGGTAGATGAGACTCAACAAAGATCATCACTGTTTACTGTGCTGTGAATTCCTCTCATAAAACTTCAGTTCCAAGGGGAAACCTCACCCACAGCCCCACAGTGGACAGGCTGCGAACCGTGGAGCTTTCACTGGCAAGGCAGGTGGACTCTGCCCAAAGCTCTGGGGTACCTTCTTCCTCTGGCTGGAGGGCTATTTTGTGTCCACTAAAATAAATTCTTCCCCTCCTCCAAACTCAGCACCTTGGCAATATAAGCCCTGACATGACTTACTTCAGTTTTTCCAGAAATATCCCCTGAACATTAACTTCCATAAATGTATTTCAGGACGCAAGTCCTTGAGGATGCCTGCACAAACTAGTTTATTTGTATTTGAAAAGCGAGAAAAAAAACGTTATATTTGTGAATTTCCCCATGCTGCTAGTAAACTAGACAAGCTTAATGGTGCAGTAAAAAACATATTAATCAAAAGTTCAAGTCAGATTTTTATACACTGGTAGCGGAGGTTACAAATAACACAAACAAAATCCCAATTGAGATTGAGTGCTTGCAAACCGACTGCTTCCGAGCTGCTCAGCCTCCTTTACTGAGGACAGTAAGACATCTCTCAGAAGTCACAGGTGACAGTCACAGCTCAAAGTCTTCTGAATTTTACTCGCAATTCTGAAAAAACCCCAACATCAGCTTTCCCTGTGCACTCGTACATACATACATTGGAAATTACTGTTTGGGATACAAATGCATTGGGTTTGGCCATCTTGGGTACTTAAAGATCATTTTCTCCCCTCCTTGGTTCACACCTCATCTAGTACAGGCTCTGCAAATTGCCCAAATGGTGCGAGTTGCTATTCCAAAAGATAGGCACCTTATTTGTTACAAAAAGCTGTTACCTTTTTTCCTTAGTCAGCCACGAACATTAAATATCGTACAAGAAATCTGTTTATTCTGAAAGCCCATGGATTTTATCACCTTGGCAACAAAGTGATCTGTTCAAACTGCTTTTTGCTGCCAGTTTTAGAGGTTTCTGTGTCACAGAAAAAGCCATGAAGAGCAGATGAATAGGTAACTGACCCCTTCCCTTATGCTTGCACCGGTTTTCACAGAGGGGAGAATGGACATACTGTGAAAATGAGGTGCCTGGCTGCTCCGAACCAGTGGTAGTTAATAGATAAACTGGATTAAAAATAGATTTTCAGTTTTGTGACAATCGGTAATAAAATGCCAGTTGGGAATGGAACTTTATTTTCAATGTATCAACAGAATATTTTTTAATCTAGAGAAGAAAAACAATGGGAAAGAAACAAAATATTTGAACAAAATAAAATGTTTATTTTTTCACATCAATCTTCCGATTTTCATTACAAATAAGCATCCAAATATAGTCATCAAAGCTTATTATAAATCAAAAAAAAAAAATCAAGTCACTCTGTATGGAAGCTCCTGATACTCTCCATTTTTCTCAGATGACTGTGGTGTTTGGTTGATTGTTTCCAAACAAGAAAAAAACCATAGTGACAGTGACACATACCTCTAATGTTTCAGTGCTGTCACATCGGCGTGTGTCACTGAGAGGTGAAAAGCCTCCCACCCCAGCATGAGGATGAGATGGAACCTGTTTCCCACACGCTAGAGCCCGTATCCCTGCCCAGACAAAGCCTCCCATCACTCAAGAGCACACTTGCAGGAAACTTCTCCTACTCTAGAGGCAAGGGACTTGTGGAATGGTCTTTAAAAAGTTGAAGGCAGCAGGCTCTACTGAAAAATATGACCGAAGCTTGATCTTTCCCTGAAAAACAAGCACACGCAAATGGCACGGTGGGGTTCTGGATTAATCATTGTGCGGTGGCTTTTGTACCAAGCACAACAGGTTAGCAGATATTTTTGTCGGTTTTCTGTCGACCCTGCAAATTCGGTGTGAAATATGAAAATCAAGCAAGGCTCTCTCCTAAGTATGATCATGATTAATGAAAGAGTTGGAGAGGAAAACCGCCCTGAGTTACAGCTCAGGAGCCTCATCGTGGGCTGCAGTAATAGAGTTAATTCATTGAAGTGGGCGCAGTGAGTGAACCCTGCGGACATCTTTCGGAGTGGTGCACCAGCCAGAAAATAATAGTATTCACCAGCCTCACACGGCACTGGATGCACTTTCACCTCATCTCCAGAAAAAAAATATACATGGGAAGGTGATTTTCTGGCTATGTTATGGTGTTGAACGTGAACGACATTTGACTGAATCAAACAGCTTATTTAAAATTAGTTTATGATGTATTTATCAGAGTCAATATTTTTGAGATTTTGAAAATAGGAAAGAAAAAAAACAATAAAAAAGAAGTATTCGGGTTTACAAGACACAAACCACAAAAGTGAAGAGATTTTTAAGGTTAAGGAGTATGGGGTTTGAATGTTTTGGATAGAAATACAAAATGGCTATAATTCCAAAAGTACTGTTCCATGCCATGAAGTAAAGATTAGGTGTAATTATCATTCTCTTCTTAAAGGTACTTGTCCAGGACTTCACGTGAGTTTAACTAAATTGCAGTTAAGGTTGTTTAAGTGTATGTTCAGTTTAAGATTGTGTACAAAATTGCTTGGAACATTGCATACGCGTCTCCTGACGTCAAAACTGCATTTTCAGCACACACAACACATAAGCTTTGTCTGCTCTGTGGGAAGAGTCTGGGTTTTCTCTTCCCCAGACCATCAATATTTATGAGAAAAAGCCAGTAAATTTGACTAAGAGGGATATCTTTTAGTTTTTCTTGCCCTGAATATACAAAGGAACAAGTCACCACCTGAGATTTAAATGTGAATGAGACACTTGTGTCCTAGAGGACCTCATATGGAGATCTAACTAATCAGTTAGTCATTGAGCTGCATTAAACTGCTTTCTATCAGCTCCCCCTCCTGTCTGGTTTTTTTACCATTTCTGTTCCGACAGCTTCTACATTTTCATACCCTCCTTTTTACATTATTTTTAGGTCTTTTTCCATCTCCTGCTGCCTTTGCCGGTTGGAAGCAGTTACGGGAGCCTACCTTTGCTCACAGCTCAGCTCTCTTGCCCGGATTGCAGCTGTAACCTGGCACCCTGCAAGAATTGATTGGTCACTCGGATCAAAACATTAAATATTTAAAGTGGCACCACACCATTCATAAAGTGAAACGTGAAGTGTTTGTTTACTCTCCGTTAATTATTTTAGTCCAAGCAGGCAGACTCAACTGTCTACATTATTAATTAAACCTCTAAAAATGAGCTAAGGACAGGAAATGTTCCTCTCTGCTGGTAACAGTGCTAAAGAGTAAGCCGTAACTCTCATTAGCCATATGATCACATGAAAACCTTTTTTCCCAAATTTTGCCAATATAAAGCTAAACAAATCATATCAATCCCTATTTCCAAATGGTTTGGACAGAAGCTTACTAGTCCTGAAGCCTCAGGTGTTAACCATCTTTAGGAGGTATAACTAGTGTTACTAATTTACTGTTGTTTGAGGCTATCTGTGGACTCAAGTAGCAAAGATGCATGGTCTCAAAAACAGCGTGCTTCAAAACAGCTTAGTTTGAAGGTTATCTTAAAGGAAAATGGCAGGTTTCCCCACAGGTCATGCTATTGCAATATATGCTAATCCACATACAACTTCTACCAGTGGTCTATTTCTTTACAACTATATTTATATTTGCTATAGGAACATTATATAAATACTCATCACTGGGCTTTGTGATCAGGAACACTGTACAGTGATGGAAATCACAACAACAATTCAAATTCATGCTGAAAAGAACTGTGCAAAAAACCCTAAGAGTTACATGTTTTGATACAAAGTTCGATAGTTTCATTGCAGGACCTGGAGCAATGCAAGATTCCTGAGTTGGGATTTTCAATGATGACCTGAAAGTCTGTTCCATTCTGTCAAAAGTTTCACACAGTGGTCGAGTGCTGATTTGCAGTTTAGGACCAGAAACACTCAAAATTCTCATTTTTGTTAGACACAGGGGGACAGATCCAAAGGGAATGGAAAAGACTAGTTACAGCATGCAAAGAGATGGGATAGATGTAAGCGCACGCGTCTGTGAACCGCAACTTTTGAGTGTTGCAGAATATAAAGCCTACCACTCTGCTGTGTGTCTCCACAGGACTCTGGAGCCTAATTATAGAGCTGTATGAAAAAGTTCTGCTTGTCAGCAGAACCGGTAGGGGGAAAAAAAAAAATCCACATTTTTGCACATTCACAGAAGAATAAAATATTTAGGCAGAAAATCATCATTGCTGCAGATGGACACTTACAGAACAAAAACTGGTAATTTTTGTGCAGCTCTGCTTGTCGCTAGCAAAGCCAGAATACATTTGGTAGCAGATTTAAAATCCAGCTTAGAATTCCTCAGGCAATGTCAGTGGCAAAATACGCTTCATCAGGTAGTAGGGCTTGAGGGCTGCAGGTAAAGTCAAGGTAGGGGAGCCACCCTAATATGAGGAGACAGGACTCCACCAAATTTAGTGATGCTGCACTTGCTTATGCCAGCACAGAATTTGGCTCTGGATGGTTTTGAGTCCTTCTGAGTAAGGATTAGCCACAAAAAGCCTGATCACAATTACAACAAGGGAAAATGTGAGGATTTGTCCATGTCACGGCAATGAGGAAAGAGAACCAGAGGAAGGGTAAGAGATATGAACAAACTGTTAAAACAGCAGTCAGCAGTTCCTAGTAGCCAATGGACTTCAACTGCCTGCTGTCCTTATATTTAAGGACATGCTCTTTAAAGGCATGCTTTGGGTGAGTAGAAATACGCCTACAAAAGAGCTACTCTATACCCAGAACATATCATAAGGATCACTAAGGTATTTTTAGGAGAAATAGAACTTGACAGGATGGTAGCCACAATACCTCTGATTCCCAATGGTGTTCAGGTGACAGCCTCTACCCTGTATATCAAAAAACCTCAATAACCCAGATCAGTGCTCTGTGTGTTTGTGGTGTTACCCTCCACATTCCCAATAGAGGGACTGCCCGTTTGCAGGTGCAGGTCTGTGACACAGGAGAGGAATAATTGAAGTGGACTCTCCCTTTCTTCCCCTCACTTAGTATTGAGCAGAGAAAGGGGGATTCATCGCTACACGGTCCCCACCATTTCTGTACTACCCAACCTGTGTTTACAGCCTCTCAGTGGAAAGTCTGGCTCTTAAACTCAAGCTGTGGTGACCTGTGCTTTCAGCTTTGGATAAGTGTTTTTCTCTTAAGCTTGTTAAATGCAGTGTGAATTTTATGTGAAAGTGCTTTTTTCTTATTTCTTTTTTCTTTCTTTTCCCTCAGCATCATCTAGTTTGGCAGTCCTTGGAGTGCTAGAGAGTCTCCTTAATGTATCTCAAGCCACAAGGACTCTGACGTTACTGCGTTAACAAAATACATTTATTTGCTGCCTTTATACATGGCAATGGGAGTGATGAAGGGTTGTTTTCTCAATACTTCCCTCATCTCCTTCTCCTTTGTCTGACACTGGCAATAAAATACAAATTACAGAAAAGGCAAATCAAGCATACAAGTTAAGAAGACTAATTTCATGCCAGCCAACATGTGGGAAAATCTCAGGCGATGAGGAAATCAAAGGAAAATGGCAATAAAATAGACCGCGTTAGACAGAAAAAAATTATAACTAGAGTCACAAAATCCAATCCTATGTTTTATACACTGGTAGTTAATAAATTCAAAATAAAAATTAGTAGAAAGCAACAAAAATCTCCCGTGATGGGACCTTCTGTCCGTAGTCTGCCAAAGTTTCTATTAACTGAACTGTTGGGCTGTTTTCTTAAACAAGGAAAAAGGATTTCTTCCTATGTCTCCGAGGTGTCTTAAAATCTGACGTATGGCAGAAAGAAGTAAAATAACTCTATGTCCAGTGTGCTTGATCCTGGAAGTTAGTTTTGTTTGGTTTAATTTTTATTTTCAAGTTCATGGATGGAGTTTTTCCTCAGCCGCTTCAAAGAACAAGATTAGGGCCAATAAAAGGTAAACTTTTGTATTTGCTTTGCTCTCTTACCTCATCACAATACTATAATAAAACCAGAAATAATAACAAAAAGTCCAAAATCACTGCCTTACATTACAGCTGTTTACAGTCTGTTTCTTCCACTGACAAAGTATTCCAGATCTTATTATACCACCTACAGGTAGTTTTTGGAGAAATACTTGGGATCCCCTAAGCTGCTTAGTTACACTTCTGTAGGTTGCAAAAAGCAAGCATGTCCATTACGGGTTTTGGAGAGGTTTCTCAAAACCCACATTCTTTTGACTTTAAACCAGTCCCCACATAACAGCCTGCTATCTTTACTGAAATCTTAGGTATCACATGAAACTACCACGCAGTTGTTGAAATAGACAATACTTTTAGTAAATATTAAAATTGTTCAATTGCTCATACTGCCTTATACGCCAGCTTTTATTTGACACAGAACATCACGTATGAAGTCATCATTTTCTGTTGAAGCAAAATAACCAAAAACTATGATATGTCTCTTTTTCTCTCACGCTTGATTCTTGTTTACAGATCCTATAATCCTGTATAATCATGCACACATTGTTTATAATTTCAACCTATTTTTGTAAGCTTTGAAAGAAATCCTTTGCAAATTCCTTTACATTCTGTTATTAATTGCCTCTACAACTAAAGTCACGCTCTTTCAAAAGAATTATTTTGCAAAGCTTGACAGAGAAGAAATTTTGACAGTAACTTATGGATATTTACTGAAAACTTACAGACATAACAGAAATTTTGAACGAGTAACTTCTGCTGGTAAATGACCTTTTAAGGATATAATCTTTAGTAGTCCCATACGCTTAATGCTTCTCAACTTGCTCAACCTTTCTTTTTTATTTTCTAGAAAAGGGCTCTGCTTTTTGCAGGGCTTGATCAACCAGTCTAACTGTCTTGCGTCTACTTTGCAGAAAATGTGCAAGAATTTAATCCAAATTCAACTGAGTTATGCTACTTTGATGCTGCATATTTTCTCCTGTTGTTGATTAATATGCCCCTTGTGCAAACATCCTCCTCCTACCTTATGCCTTCAGTAATGTCTCAATTCGTTGCTGATGACATTCAAATTTCCTCCAGAGATGCCTTGTGAAGTCACAAACAGAGGATTATGCCCATCAGTGAATGACTCAGGCACAAAGTGATTGATAAGGCAAATAAATACTTAGGTGTTAGCAATCAGTCAGTTGTGATATGCAAGGGGGAAAACAAGACTGCAGACATTTCAGCTATATATCATGTTTTCTAAATTATCTCTTTGTGTGCCGATGGTCCTCTTAATAAATTATCCTCCCTCATTATCTGATCTGTTCTACGTTTTCAATTATGCCCCTTCTCAAAACTACCTAACAGTCAGTCTTTCTCAGCCTGAAGCTATTTCAATGTCCAACCTGCATCCGCAAAGTCCAGACAGAGGAAATACTACACAACTGGTTTTGAGTTGAGAAGCTGCGCACACACACATCGAAGAGACGTTATGGCATCAGAGAAGTCGTGGCTTTATTCCCAGATTCCCTGAGCTGAGTTTTATGTAAGCAATAATACATGACACTGCATATGTTACAGTGGAGTAAGAACATTTTGAGCATCTTCCATAGCATGAGACTGAGAAATCAAGAACTTTTATCACCTCAGATGTGCAGAAGCCAAAACCCAAAGACAAAGGCTATGGCACAGGAGTGAATAGATTATTTGGTTTCTTTAATTTATGATTTTTGGAATGACAAAAACAAATACAAAGTTTTAATAAGGAGAACTTATCTTCTCACAGAATCTCATGTGAAAGTTCATATACTTTCTTCTAACAATATTTGATCTGCATGAGATTTTGGAAAGCTGGAGAATGAATTAATTTAGAAAAGAGGTCTAAAAAGTACACATTTCAGAAGTAATAGTGGACTGCTGGTACAGTCTTCAAACAAATTTTCAAGACATTTTACAGCACATATGTGTGCTCATTACACATACCATAGTGTTGCAGATCGTATCTTGGGTTTTTTTCTGGTGTGGGAGGTGATCTTGAAGAAATCTGTACATGACCATGGTAGCATGGCTGTGAAACACAGATGTCTTCCCTTAGATGTAAGCTTTTCAAAGGTCACAAATAACCGCAAAAAGGGAAGAGCTCTTGAGTTAAGCCATACGTTCTTTGATTCAGGGACCATTTTGCATTTAAAGCTCCTAGCACAATGCAATCTTGATTTATGATTACAGTGCCAAGTTGCTACAATGATGATAATAATGATAAGGTGTATGAGAGTCAGAGGACTTTGCTAATAAAACAACAAATCTTCTATGGCAATCAGAGTTCTAATCTAAATACTATTTAGTATGGACTTGTGACGTGAATTAGATAGTTGGGGCAACTGCATTTTAAAGTGGCATCCGCATTTTTGTAAATATATGTAAATAGATCATGGAATCATAGAAGAGTTTGAGTTGGAAGGGACCTTTAAAGGTCATCCAGTCCAACCCCTCTGCAATGAACAGGGACATCTTCAACTAGATCAGGTTGCTCAGAGCCCCGTCCAACCTGACCTGGAATGTTTCCAGGGATGGGGCATCTACCACACCTCTGGGCAACCTGTGCCAGTGTTTCACCCACCCCCATTGTAAAAAATGTCTTCCTTCTATCTAGTCTAAATCTACCCTCTTTTCATTTCAAACCATTACCCCTCGCAACAGGCCCTGCTAAAAATTTGTCTCCATCTTTCTTATAAGCCCCCTTTAAGTACTTAAAGACTGCAATAACATCTCCCCGGATGTACCTACACATTATGCCATAACAGAAAAATCTACAATTTATATATGCATTTGGTGAACTGTACATCAAAGTAACTTAAATAGTAGGTACAGAACTATATATATTTGACTTTTTTTCAGCTTTGAAAGTGTGTACATGCAACTTTAGATAGAAAGTTTAATATCATTAATTTGGTCCAGAAAGCAGGCTGTATAATATTCCAGGCAGTGAATGCTTGTAGAAACAAAATTAGAAGGCATAGAAAAACAAACGGAATGGAATTTTAACTTGCCTCTACATCCAGAACTTCAAATGCTTGTTTGGAATACAACCACGTTTTTGTGTGCTAGACATACTGAAATTCCTATACAGGAACTAGACAGCTCATGAAATTTTCAGTATTTTCTATTCCATCCTTTTCAGAATCTGTCCATCTGGTCCCCCGTCCAAGCCATCACAAGAAAAAATGTAAAGATAAATGAATAATCCTGATTACATTACAGTAATATGAACATGACAAAGCTGAATGACTCTGCCAGACCAACAGCGACGGATATCACAGAAGTGTTCCAGCATGTCCAGAACCATTTTTTTTGAGTGACTATAATACTTAACTTTTGTAAAATGTTGTCCATGAGAAACATCTCAGAAAAAGAGGTAAAATATACACTGTGACTTTGTTGACTCATTTTCATGTGGTTTTCTTCATTACACTCCAGGTCTATGTGGAGACCTGCAAACAGAACTGAGAGCAGATAGCATCTGAAAGTCTGTGGAGTAAGCTAACGAGGGTAACTGGTCATCTTTCAGAAAAGATAATGCATGTGTACTTAAACAGGTAACAATTAATCAGTTTTTCCAAAAGTAAATTTCTGTTAAGCTCCTTGCCAGTTACTACTTAGTTTTGAGAGCACATTTTGCAGGAGATTATTGCCACAAACATCTCTTCTGGCTACGTCTTTTTATGGCTAAGCAAGAATTACAACTTTTCAAGTTTAGTGTCTGAATGTCTTCTCAAAATGAGATTATAAGGAGGTTAAGCTGTCTGATCAGCTTCTGATACTACAACCACAAAGTCTTTTTCGTTTTTCTGCCCATCTGTGTAGCTACCACTCTCGGTTGAATGCATTGCTATAGCAGGTTTGTTACAACGTATAGCAGGAGTGTTACAACCACAGGGCAATGTTCCTCACATAATGAAGACTATAAAACCAATAAAAAGAAGCTGGTGTTCATGAACTCTTGCAAAGAGATGCTATTTGGTAAGGGAAGACACCAAAAAGACTGAGTTGATACTATGTCTACATCAATTACAAAGTTGTACATTTAGTCTTGATCAGAATGATTTGCAGGCTAGGAGTCCCATTGGATATATAGTAAATCTTAAACTTCTGGCTATTAAAAACTGAGCATTTCTCACTCTCACTGAAGGACGCTGAAGCCACAGTCCCTGTATGTTGAATGGAAAGTTGTCATCCTTTACCCCTCTCAGTAACTGTGATGAACTACCTTCAGTGTTTGTCTGATTTTAGTTCCAGGAGCAGAAGGTTCTCCAAAGATACCATTGTGTTTTAACACCATTTACAATAAAACCTTTAAGAGCATACTGAAAAAGGAAACTCCCAGAAGAGGTATCTGATGGATGGAAAGAGTTTGATGCATTTTCTATTTCTAGGTATGGGAATAGAGAAGAGTTACCAATTTTTCCCCGAGACTGACATGTAAGTTTGGTCCCAAAGGAGATGTAAAGAGGTGAACTACGGTGTTGGTAACTACTACATGACAGCATGAAATTACTCTGCCATTCCGACATAACCTCATGGCTCTGTACGCTTAGGAGCTAGTCTGAGTGGATGACTACACAGAGTAAGTATGGGCATGTGTGATCAAGAACATCAGCTGGTTACCATGGATGGTAATTCTTATGTTTTATTACATTCACAGCATACAGAATCTGACATCGTATTCCCTTGTTACACATCCACTTGCAACACCTAAAACTTGATTTGTGGTCTTTCTGAAGTACAGCGAGAAATCATCCTGAACTTCCTTTTAGAAAGCAGCACATAAGCAAAGGTCACATTTTCTTATGATTCATACATTTTTGGGATATTTTCATAAATCTGCCGAGAAATTAATTATAGAAACAAACAGATTATATTTCCTTCCACTAACCCGAAAATGTTATTGTTGCTTCCATTCCAGCTTGTAAAGACACAGAATCACTACTCTAATATATAGTATATGCATGTATAAACATAGATATATGTACATATACACATATTATGAGGCTTTGAAACTTAAATTTAAGTAAAATCAGAATGTATTTATCTTACCAAGTTTTAACAATGTCTTAATTTTTAAAAGGCACTAGCCCCTAAGGTAGTGTTATTGATCAGAACTGCTCAGATGATAAAACTCTGGAGTGACTCCATCACTTCCAGAGTATTTTTCCCTTGTAAAGTGCTAAGAAGTTGGTAATACAGGGTGTAACAGACCCTGAAAAAGGCATCAGAGAAGCTATGCACAGGAGGAGGAAAATAAATCCTGTGAAACACCTACCAATGTAATACTAGCAAGCAAATGTCTATTTGACATTGATTCGCAGGAATTAGGAATGCAGTATAAACTGCGGTGGATTTCAGTTTAGTATTTTAGAGTTTGAGAAATTGTTCAAATGATTGAGGCGGTTCTGAAACTGAGAGAAAGTGCAACGCAGAAGCGGTTAGCAGGAGCATACGGAGGGAGCAGACCAACAGTGGCAAATAATGCAGTGAATTCAGAGGAACTAAAATCTATGTTGCAGGCTCCATGCAGAAAGACAAAATCATTCAGAAGAAGCATTTTTTGGAGTGCCTCTGAACCAAGCACCTCAGATGGCTCAATGCCAGCCCCTTGGCATGTATATCCTTAATATATAGTTTCTGATGCCTTTAGTAAAGACTTGCATTAATTTCTTAAAATAAATATTCCTATCATTAACATAATGAGGAAACTTTGAGTGTGCTGAAATCTGTTCAGTGGAACACATTTTTCTGTATTGCTAGGAAATCAGACCTTTTTTTTTTTTTTTTTTTAACATTTCACT